>PVJL010006519.1:68173-91112 GCA_004026885.1 Lyroderma lyra
ATTAGACCCTTATCTGATGCGTTATTTGCAAATATTTTCTCCCATTCAGTTGGCTGTCTCTTTGCCTTGTTGATGGTTTCTTTTGCTGTGCAGAAGCTTTTTAGTTTGATATAATCCCATTCATTTATTTTTGCTTTTACTTCCCTTGCCTTTGAGGACAGGTTCATGAAGTCTTCCTTGAGTCCTAGGTCTATAAGTTGAGTACCAATGTCTTCTTCTACACAGTTTATTGGTGCAGGTCTGATATGAAGGTCTTTAATCCATTTTGAGTTAATTTTTGTATATGGAGAGAGTTCACAGCTCAGGTTCATTCTTTTGCATATGTTTTTCCAGTTTTCCCAGCACCATCTACTAAAGAGGCTGTCTTTTCCCCACTGTATGATTTTTTGCTCCTTTATCAAAAATTATTTGTCCATATATTTGTGGGTTTATTTCTGGGTTTTCAGTTCTATTCCATTGGTCTCTATTTCTGTTCTTCTGCCAATATCAAGCTGTTTTGACTATTGATGCTTTGTAATATAAAAAGAAGTCAGGAAGTGTAATGCCACCAGCCTTATTCTTTTTATGTAGTATTGCTTTGGCAATTCGAGGTCTTTTATGGTTCCATATAAATCTAATAATTCTTTTATCTATTTCACGAAAGTATGATTGTGGGATTTTGATGGGTATGGCATTAAATCTGTAGATTGCTTTGGGCAGAATGGCCATTTTAACAATGTTAATTCTTCCTATGCATGAACAAGGGATATTTTTCCACCTCTTAAAGTCTGTTTCAATTTCTTTCAAAAGTGTCTTAAAGTTTTCTGTGTATAAGTCTGTCAAGTTCTTTGTTAAGTTAATTCCCAGGTATTTCATTCTTTTTGTTGTGATAGCACAAGGAATTGACTCCCTCATTTCTTTTGCTGTGCATTCGTTGTTTGTATAAAGGAATGCTGTTGATTTTTGTACACTGATTTTGTATCCTGCAACTTTACTATATTCGTTTATTGTTTCTAATAGTTTCCTGGTGGAATCTTTGGAATTTTTTATATAAAGGATCATGTCATCTGCAAATAGTGACAATTTGACCTCTTCTTTCCCAATTTGGATAATTTTGATTTCTTTTTCTCGCCTGATTGCTGTGGCTAGAACTTCCAATAGTATATTAAATAGCAGTGGTGACAGGGGACATCCTTGTCTTGTTCCTGATTTTAGGGGAATAGGCTTCAGCTTTTCCCCATTCAGTATGATGTTAGCTGAGGGCTTGTCATATATGGCCTTTATTATGTTGAGATATTTTCCTTCTATACCTATTTTATTTAGTGTTTTGATCATAAATGGATGCTGTATCTTGTCAAAAGCTTTTTCTGCATCAATTGAAATGACCATATGGCCTTTGTCTTTGATTTTTGTTTATGTGGTATATCACATTGATTGATTTTCATATGTTGAACCACCCTTGTGCTCTTGGGATGAATCCCACTTGATCTTAATGTATGATCTTTTTGATGCATTGTTGTATTCTGTTTACTAATATTTTGTTTAGAATTTTTGCATCTGTGTTCATCAGAGACATTGCTCTGTAGTTTTCTTTCTTTCTGTTGTCTTTGCCAGGATTTGGTATTAGGGTAATGTTGGCCTCATAGAACGAATTAGGAAGTATGTTTCCTCTTCAATTTTTTGGAAGAGTCTGAGGAGGATAGGTGTTAGTTCTTCTTTGAATGCTTGATAAAACTCATTGGGGAAACCATCTGGTCCAGTGCTTTTGCCTTTAGGGAGATTATGGATAGTCGTTTTAATCTCTTCACTATCAATTGGTCTATTTAGATTATCCAATTCTTCTTGGTTCAATCTAGGTAGGTTATAAGTTTCTAGAAACTTCTCCATTTCTTCTAAGTTGTTAAATTTAGTGTCATAAAGTTCTTCATAATATTTTCTTATAATCCTTTGTATTTCTGCGGTATCAGTGGTAAATTCTCCCCTTTCATTTCTAATTTTGGATATTTGTGTCCTTTCCTTTCATCCTTTGATTAGTCTAGCCAGGGGTTTGTCAATTTTGTTGACTTTCTCAAAGAACCAGCTCTTCGTAATATTAATATTCTCTATCGTCCTTCTGTTCTCTAATTGGTTTAGCTCTGCTTTAATTTTTATTATTTTTTTTCCTTCCGCTGACTTTGGGATTTGTCTGCTCTTTTTGTTTCTAGTTCTTTAAGATGGGATGCTAAGATGTTTACTTGTGATATTTCTTGTTTCTTAAGATAGGCCTGTAGTGATATAAATTTCACTCTTACTACTGCTTTCGCTGTGTCCCAATAATTCTGATACGTTATATTTTCATTGTCATTAGTTTCTATATATTTTTTAATCTCATCTTTTATTTGTTCTTTTATCCAGTCCTTTTTTAATAAGCTGTTGTTTAATCTCCAAGTATATGGGTTTCTTTCTGCTTTCCTTTTACAGTTGATCTCCAATTTCAAAGCTTTGTGTTCTGAGAATATACTTGGCATGATTTCCATCTTCTTGAATTTGTTGAGGCTATTTTTGTGTCCCAGTATATGGTCTATCCTGAGAATGTTCCATGTGCACTAGAAAAGAAGGAAAAGTCTCTTTTTGCTGGATGAATTGTCCTGTAGTAGTCAATTATTTCCAATTGCTGTAATGTGTCATTTAGAGCTGTTCTTTCCTCATTTATTTTGTTTGGATGATCTGTCCATGGCTGTTAGCGGGGTGTTTAAATCTCCCACAATGATTGTGTGTTCATCAGATTCTCCTTTCAAATCTGTTAGTAGTTTCTTTGTATATTTTGGTGCATCCTGATTGGGAGCATATATATTAGTGTCAAGTCTTCTTATTGTTTTATTGTGCCTTATACCATTATGTAATGTCCATCCTTGTCTTTTACTATCTTTTTTAACCTGAAGTTTATTTCATTAGATATCATTATGGCAACTCCTGCTTTTCTCTGGTTACCATTTGCTTGAAATATTGTTTCCCATCCTTTCACTGTGTTTGTCCTTATGGCTGAGGTGTGTTTCTTGGAGATAGCATATAGATGGGTTCTGTTTTTTAATCCAGTCTGCTACTCTGTGTCTTTTTATTGGTGAGTTCAGTCCATTAACATTTAGAGTGATGATTGATATGTGAGGATTTCCTGTGGCCATTACTTATTTCTGTGTTTGTTTTTGTTTTATTTTTGTTTCTTTCTTATTGCCCCAACTTTGTTCCATTTTTCCTGATGTTTTGTTTCAGGTTGAAGAGGCTCCTTCAGTATTTTTTGAAGAGCTGGCTATGTGCTGGCAAATTCCCTCAGCTTCTGTGTGTCTGAGAAGGTCTTTATTCCACATTCATATCTGAAAGCTAATCTTCTGGATAATTTATTCTTGGTTGGAAGTTCCTCTCTTAAATTTTTGAATATTGGATTCCACTCCCTCCTGGCTTGCAGAGTTTCTGCTGAGAAATCTGATGCCTATCTGATGGGTTTTCCTCTAAAAGTTATAATTCTTTTTTCCCTGGCTGCCTTGAGAATTGTCTCTTTGTCTTTAGTTTTGGACATCTTTAGTATCATGTGTCTTGGAGAAGATCTGTTAGGGTTCAGTTATCTAGGGGGCCTGTTTTCTTCTTGAACTTGGGGTTGCAGATCTTTCCATAGGTTTGGGAAGTTCTCATCTACAATTTGTTGGAGTATGTTTTCTGTAGAATGCTCTACCCCTTCTATTCCTATTATCCTGATGTTGTTTTGTCTCATGGAGTCCGATAGTTCTTGTAGAGTTCTTTCAACCCTTTTGATTCTATATTCCCTCTCCTCCTCTTTCTGAGCTGTTTCCATGTTCTGATCTTCGATATCACTAATTCTTTCCTCCATCTGGTTGACCCTGTTTCTTATGGCAGTTATTTCGTTTCTCACTTCTTTTATTGTATTATTTATCTCTCACATTTCCATCTCAATCTTCCTTATGTTTTGAATTTCTTTGTTAAATTTTTCCTTTTGTTCTTGAAGTTCCTTTTTTATGTCATTCATATCCTTTTTTATGTTGTTTATCTCAGTCATGGTGCTCTGCCAGTATGTTTTCATTTCTCTCACAGCCTTTAGAATGGCTACTTTAAATTCTCTGTCACTTAATTCAGAAACTTCTATGTCTAAGAAGCTGTCTTGATAAATTTCCTGTTCTTTCTGAGGAGTTTTAGTTTTTAAGGAATTCATCCTGTTTGTTGGGTTTTTCCTCTTTGACATGAGGACGTTATGTTCAGTAGTGTCCAGGAGCCCAGATTGGTACTTTTTTGTTGTTGGGCAGACACAAGTTGGTACTGGGAGAAGCAAGGTTTGGGAAAGAGAGGGGTTGTTTATTTCTTATTTCTGGTCTCCTGCTACGTTCGGAGGCGGTGATCATCTATCATGGTCCCTCCGTTTCCTGTAGGTAGTTAGATGGTTGGGGAGGCTGTAGGAAAAGGAAGAAGCCAACAAAACGCACACCGAGGCAGCTGTACCTTCTGCCCTATGCTGGGGAAGCTGGGTGATGCGGGCCAAGGCTTCTCTTGCTGGCTGGGGTGAATGCTATCAAATCCGCCTTTCTTCCCAGGCCTGCTTCCATGGCCAAATGTTGGGGCAGAGTCTGCGGGCTCGCACTGCTTTTAGGACCCAGGGGTGCATGAGCAGGCGGCTGCACAAGTCCGAAGCTGTGGGTCTGACCCTGCCGTAGGAAGGCAACAGGCCCTCCTCCACAGTGAGCCTGGAATGGGAGCTGCAGCCCTGTGCAGGAGCTGTGCACGCTGCGCCAGCTACTGGCTTGCCTCTGCAGCAGGCTGGAACGGGAGCCGCAGCCCTGTGTAGGGACTGTGCGCTGACTGCGCAGCAGCAAACCCGCCTCTGCAGGGCAGTGTGCCAGAATGGGAGCCGCAACCCCGTCTGTGTAGGGACTATGCACTGCCCACGCAGCAGCTGGCTCACCCCTGCAGCGGGCCATGACCAGGAACCTCAGCCCTGTGCAGGAGCTGCACGTGCCTGTGCTGTGGTTCCCTAGGGGGCCTAGAGCCAAGATGTCATCTCTGCAGTTCACAGCATCCTCGCTCAGCTCTGCTACCACTCAAGAGCTCCAGAGGCTGGCTCCCAAGCTCTGTCCCCAACTCGCCACTCCAAATTCCAGCTCCCCAGCCTAGTTCCCCAATGGACTCCCACTGTTCTGCCACTTTGCTAGGGCTTTTTCTCTTGTCGCCTCTTGGCTTCTCCCCTCCCATGCACTGCAGTCAGCCGCGATCGGGTCCTGTTGTGATCCGTCTTTGCTCCCTCCCCTCTCTCCCACTCGCTCCTTTCTCTCCAAACCTTAGGTGTTTACTTGCAATGCGTGGAAGTCTCAGCTACCATTTTTGTCACCTAGTTCCCTCTTTCTTGGCTCCTGGGTGGCCATTCAATTGTGTTTTCTGGGAGAGACTTTAGGGACCTTCTCTCCAGTCGCCATTTTGTCCTCCTCTTAAAGTGTCTTTTTATAAGTACTTCCCTCAACATAGAAAACAAGTGGATTGAAGCTTCCTTCAATGAAGAATTCTTCAAAGAAGCTAAACTACCAATCAATGAAAAAGAGCAGTTAATCAAACTTTCAACTGGTTCCTCTTTAAATTCTGATTTTAAAAGAAAGCATATTGTTACCTTCTGGATAGATATCAATGAAGAATATGAGCAGCTCAGTGAGAAGGCATTCAAATACCTCTTGCCAATCACTAATACTGAACTAGCGGAGAGAGCTTTTTCATTTTACACATTCATAAAAAGTAAGTACTGCAACAAGCTTAATGCAAATCTGAATTTAAGATTGTATCTTGCATCTTTTGAGCCTGATTTCAAGAAACTAAGTGCATCAAAGCAAGCTTAATAATCTCACTAACAATGTTTTAATGGGCTAGTGATGTGTATAATATTTCCTACAGACTTTTCAGATAACACAAATTAATATTATTATTAATAATAATTTAAAAGTTTGTTAAATACTTGATTATCATTATGAATATTTAACTGTGTTATGGATATTGTAAAATTAAATCTGTGGTTTATACTTTTAGTGTAGTAATATTTGTTTCCTAATTTATTACATTATTTCCACTATTTTACATTAAGATAGGCACTGAGCAAAAGTGCCAGTATTTACAAACAGCTGTTTGTAAAACAAGGGGTACAATCTATAGAAATTAGTTCAACAGGGGTACACAAGTGGAAAAAGGTTGGGAACCACTATTCTAGGTCCATCCATGCTGTCATAAATGATAAGATTTTATTCTTTTTTAAAACAATTTCAATTACATTTGACATACAATATTATATTGGTTTCAGGTGTAGAGCATAGTGATAAGATGTTTATATAACTTACAAAATCTTCATTCCAATACATCTGGTTCCTATGTGACATCATATATAGTTATTACAACGTTATTGACTGTATGCCCTGTGCTTTACATCTTTGTGACTATTTTGCAACTATAAATTTGTACATCTATATTTCTTCCCTTTGTTCACCCACACTTCTGGCTCTCCTCTCATAAGCCAACAAATCTAGTCCTCATCTGAAATCACACATTATTTCAATATTATTGACCATATCCCCATGCTATACCCTATATTCCCATATTCCCATGACTATTACTTTGTAATCACCAAATGGAACTTCTCAATCCTTCCCTCTTATTTCACCCCCCACAAACCTCCTCCTATCTGGCATCAAATCAAATGTTTTCTTTATCTATGAATCTGTTCTTATTCTGCATGTTTATTTTCTTCTTTGGATTCCACCTATAAGCAAAGTCAACTTGCATCTGTCTTCTTCTGTTTGATACTCCATTTAGTGTAATACCCTTCATGTCTTCTGATTGAAGCTTTTAATCAGTTAAACTTGAAAGTAACTGTTAATAGATACATAGCTATTGCCATTTTATTATTCATAATTTTTGCTTTTTATTTTATTTTTCCCATCTTAAAGAAGTGCCTCTAACATTCCTTGTAAACTTTGGTGGTGATGAATTCCTTTACTTTTTTCTTGTTTGGGAAGCTCTTTATCCTTCAGTTTTGAATGATAGGCTTGATGAATACATTAATCTTGGTTGTAGATCCTTGGTTTTTATCACATTGAATAATTTCTACCAATCTCTTCTGGCCTGCAAAGTTTCTATTGAGAAATATGCTGACAATTTTATGCATGCTCCTTTGTAAGTTACTACTTGTCTTTCTCTTGCTGCTTTTAATATTCTCTCTTTGTCTTTAATTTTTGCTATTTTAATTATAATATGGCTTGGCATGAGCCTGTGTGAGTGCCTCTTGCTTGGGTCTCTCTGTGCTTCTTGGGCTTGTGTGTCTATGTCCTTCACCAGGTGAGAAATTTTTCAGTCATTATTTCTTCAAGTAAGTTCTTGATCCCTTGCTATTTCTTTTCACCTTCTGGTACTATGATGTGAATGCTGTTACAATTGATCTTGACCCAGATCTTAAACTATCCTCATTTTTTAAAAATTCTTTTGTCCTTTGCTTTGAAGGGTGGACTAGGCACTGGCATCAGTGTATAGCTTCTCAAGGGGAGTACTACAAAAGTGACTATAGTAATATTCAAGAGTGAGTATGTAGCACCTTTTTAAGGATGAATTCACAAACTTAATTGTCAGACCTTCATATGTTCCACTTCTTTTTTACTCAATTGTCTCTTAATGGGCATCTTGGTTGTTTCCACATCTTGGCCATTGTGAATAGCACTGAAGTGAACATAGGGGTATATATATATGTATACACACACACACACACACACGCACACACACACACACACACACACACACACACATATATATACACACACATACATATATATGTATATACATATATATACACACACACATATATATATATGTGTGTGTGTGTGTGTACACATATATATGTGTGTGTGTGTGTGTATACACACACACACACATATATATGTGTACACACACACACACACACACACACACACACACACACACACATATATTTGAATTAGTGGTTTGGATTTCTTTGGATAAATACCCAGGAGTGGAATTGCTGAATCATAAGGCAGTTCTATTTTTAATATTTTGAAGAACCTCTATACTGTTTTCCACAGTGGCTGCACCAATTTACAATCCCACCAACAGTGCACAAAGGTTTTCTTTTCTCCATGTCGTCCTTGCAACACTTGTTGGTTGATTTATTGATGATGGTCATTCTGACAGGTGTGAGGTGATTCCATATATTTTTTATTAAGACTTTAAATTTGTAGAGTAGTTTTATGTTCAAAGCAGAACCAAGGGGAAGACACAGAGATTTCCCATACACTCCCTGGCACAATACAGGCATAATTTCCCCTTTACTAACATTCCCCATAGAGTGTTACATTTATTAAAATTGATGAACTTACACCAATACATTATAATCACATAAAGTCCATAATTATATTATGTTTTACTACTGGAACTATGTAATCTATTATTTTTGACAAATGTATATTGACATGTATTCATCATTACAATATTATAATATTTCATTCCTCTTAAAAATCCTTTGTTTTCCACCTATGCATACTTCCCCTAACTCTCCAACCCTTAAAAAGTCCAATATTTTTACTGTATCAATGATTTTGACTTTTTCAGGATGTCATATAATTAAAATCATATAGTGTGTAGCTTTTTTGAATTGGCTTCTTTCATTAGTAATATGTACTTAAGTTTTCTCCATGTCTACAAAGCTTCATAGTGCATTTCTTTTTTAGTGCTGAATAATAGCCCATTATCTGGATTAACCACAGTTTATTTATTCATTCAAATACTGAAAAACATATTGGTTGCTTCCAAGTTTTGCCAGTTCTGCTGCTATAAACATGTGTGTACTCTTGTTTGTGGGGTCATAAGTTTTCAACTCCTTTGGGTAAATACCATGAGTATGATTGCTGGATCATATGGTAAGAGTATGTTTAGATTTATAAGAAATCACCAGAGTGGATGTATCACTTTCTATTCTCACCATGAATAAATGAGAATTCCTGTTTTCCACATTATCACCAACATTTGGTGTTGTCTGTGTTCCAAGTTTTGGCCATTCTAATAGGTGTGTAGTGGTACCTCATTGTGTTTTAATTTGCATTTTTATAATGGAAAGCATGTTATCATATAATTATTTGTCATCTGCATATCCTTTTTGGGGAGGTGTCTGTTAATATTGTAGATGAAAAAGGGGCCACATACTAACCTGACCAGCTCAGAGAAGGCCAGCATGGCAGGCCTTACAAACTCAAAGACTGAAAGTAATCATACAAGATAGTGTTAATGTACAAATTTCCAACTAAAAGTGATTCATTGCAGGTAGTCATATTCGCGGCCTGTAGTTTACTTGAACAAGGGGAATCTTTACCTTAAATGAGCCTGTCTGTTGTCTTTTTGCATCCATGATAACATACCCTTGGAATGTCAGATTAATGTCCTCTTCCAAACCCTTCAGGGCACAATCCATTGCGCCAGAGCACAAGATCACAGAACCCCTCATTGTTATCTTTTTTCCTCAAATACCATCTCTGAGCTGTTAATGTTTATTATTAAATCATGAACCCACCAATATAAAAGAAGCATGTGTCCATTTTACTTTTTGTCTAATCCCTGAGATTTTCCCAGTTTCCTTTCTCTCTTAATTTGCAACCAAATAAATTTCATGTAACCCTCCCTTAAATCTCGTCCTCCTAAGACTCTAATGTATAAAATCAGCTGCAAAACTGGTGTTTGCTTCAGCAGCACATATATTAAAATTGTATAAAATAAGCTACAAAACTCCCATTTTCTGGAACATTTTTCAATTGGTTGAGATTTTGCTTCTTGGCAATTGCCAATTTGGCTCAAATAAACTCATTAAAGTTCTCTACAGATTTGGACTTTCTTACATTGACATTTACTTGGCGTAGTCAGTGGGATTTTAATGAAGTCCACCTAGGACCACCCTGTGGGCCAGACCAAGACCAGGTACCAGCATGGGCCCATTGTGCCCCACATGATCCCTGCTTTACACTGAGTGATCTTGGGTGAGTTTTTCTTGGAATTCAGGACTTTCCTGCTTTAAGGTAAAAGGTCCTGACTTTATTTGACATATTATTTTAAAAACATTATTGAGGTAGCACGAAAAAATAAGGGTTGAGATAACCAGGGTAAGACTAAAGGCTGAGACAACTCATGGACAGGAGAAAAAAAAATGAGTGACTGGTGTCTGTGGGTATCCCTCAAGACAAGCAATACTCCAAAAGGAATGCAACACAACTGTCATGAAAAATGGACTCATCTGGGGAGGTGCATCTAAAAACTAGTGACTTAGCACTTTCAAGTCCTCATGGTTTTATTAGACAAGGGAGAGAAACTGAGACATGAAAGAGGGTTGGAGGAACTCCAGAGTTCACAGCCCCTTGGAAGTCAACCCATGAGCAGCACACTCAATTGGCAAATAGAAGCCTCTGAAATGGAGCACAGAGAGATGTTCTCTCCAGGAAGTTAGTAAGAAAATTTGAGAGACTATCTCTGAACTAAAGAAGGCTTCTGAAGCCGCTAAGTGCCAACACTCCACTTTTTCTTCTTCTCCAACTGTACAATTTACTTCATTGTACAGACTCACTCTCCTTTCCTTCTCTCCTTTTTCTCTCTTTTCCACACCTCTTCCATGACAGCTCCCTTCTCCCCTAGGGGTCACAATACAAAAACCGATGAGAATAAACTAGGAAAAATAGTTCTGGAAGCTCCTTTCAGGGAGAAGTTGGTCTCAGGCAGAAGGGAACCAGAAATTGTATATGTTCCTTGGACTAGAATGGAATTAAGTAATTTACCTAAAGATGCCCTGACCTCTCCAGGACCCTGATAGGTCCACAAGGTAATTTGATTTAACTGTTACAATGTATGATTCTGGTTATTCTAACCTATTTCACATAATACACTTACTGGTTTCTAAGAGCAAAGTAATTAAATGGCTAAATAGGGCTTGCTGGGAAACTCCTGTAGAGGACTTTTTAAAACAGAGAGACAGACTGGAAAAAATGCAGGTAATTAGCCTGCATTTACCAAGCCATCCCTGGGATTTTCTCCCAGAAAATGGACTGGACCAAGACCCAGCAATGTAAAAGAGAGCCTACAGAATGAGTGCTTAATTGTTTTGAATGTTTCAAAAAAACTTTCAAACAATGCTCAGGTCTGTTTTCAGACAGTTTTAAAAATTATCAAAATGTTTCCTTACTAAATTTGGCATTTTGGGAAGGACTAGATGATAAGCTTTTAATTCTGATTAAACAACATAAATTAAACTGGTCAACCAAGTGTACTGGCAATTCTTGCTGGTCAACAATTTAAAACTACAGAGGGAGAGTTGGGAGAGGGAGAGAGAGAGGGAGGGTAGAGGGGGTGAGGAGAGAGAGAGAGAGAGAGAGAGAGAGAGAGAGAGAGAGAGAGAGAGAGAGAGAGAGAGAGAGAGAGAGAGAGAGAGAGAGAGAGAGATAGAGATAGATAAACCTGCCACAATCATAATTTGCAGCTCCAGCAATTAAGCAGCCAGGCCAGATCTCCTCAAGGTCTCTTAGACAAGGGAAGAGAGGAGTCTGCTTTTATTGTAAGAAGTCTGGTCACCTTAAAAAAATTGTAGAAAATTGAAATGGGATTGAAAAAAGAAAAGAAACAGGCGTAAACATAATGCTGCTCTGAGGATTGCAAGAGGACATTTTCACTTCTCCTTATGAATACTTTAGGAGAAATTAAAATTACCACAAAAAGGGAAACTGCTGAAGCCCTTGTGGACAGTGTGGCTACTTTATCTTTATTAACTTTACCCAATTCAGTTGCTTCTCCTTGAGACTAAGCTCCTCTACAAATGATAGAAATAGCTAATCAGCCAATGTCTGTTTTTAAGCCAGAAACTGTTTTCTTCCAGCCAAGTAATGTTATGGGGCAACATATATTTTTACTATTCAAATATGATCTAATTCACCTGATAGAGTGAGACTTCCTTAAAACCAATGATAGCCACATATTCTTTTCCAAGAAGTGTGAAATGTATTTAGAACTAAATTAATCAGATACCAAACCAATTGGGAACACAGTGATTTTAAAGAAATCTCCATAAGAGGAAACAAATCTTGAGACTAACTGAACATTTGTTATAGCACATTCAAATACATCTTTGAACCTTTCCCAGTAGAAATATTGGCAAGACTAAGTCAGCCACTTTTATTAAAATAACCATTGACAGTACATTGCTTCTGCCTAATAGTCACAAATACCCTTTAAGGACTGATGCCATAGTTGGAATTAGCCCATTATAGAAGATTACTAATGAAGGGAGCTCATACATTATTTACTGTTGCCAAGATATGAAAGCAGCCTAAGTGTTGTTTAATAGATGAGTAGATAAAAGGTGTGGTACATATATGCAATGGAATATTACCCAGGAATTAAAAAAATGAATTCTTACCATTTGTGACAGCATAGATTGACTAAAAGTTATGCTAAGTGAAATAAGTCAAACAAAAAAAGACAAATACCATATCATTTCACTTATATTTGGAATCTAGAGGACAAAAAAACAAAACAGATACAGACTCATAGATTTAGATGGCTAACTGATGTTTAGGTGGGAAGGGTGTTGGGGTGCTGGGTGAGAAAGAAGACATCAAGAAGTACAAATTGGTATTTATAAACAGTCAGGAGGATGTAAAGTGCAGCATAGGTAATACAGTCAATAATATTGTAATAACTATGTATAATATGAGGTGGTTACTACACGCATTGAGGGGCGATCACTATTAATTATATCAATGTCTAACCACTATGCTGTACACCTGAAACTAATATTAAATAATATTCAATGTCAACTGTAATTAAAAATTAAAAATAAATTTAAAAATCTTTTAAATATAAAAATTAATATCCAAAGCCTTTCAAGAACATACAAAGTGAAAAAATAATTTGTGAAACCTGATTTAAAATATATTGACTAAAATAAAATGTATTCTTATTAAAAAGGAGGGCTTATAATTTCATGTATTGAGTCTTTGTATTCTCCTATCCTTCCAGTAAAGAAACCCAGCAGGAAAAAATGGCAATCTGTACAGAATCTCACAGCTCTGAATGAAATAGTTATTCTGAGACATCCTCTGGTTCCAAATCTACATACCCTATTCTCAGCTATTCCTGGAGACTGCCAATATTTTTCAGTGATAGATTTATGAAGTTCTTCTTTTAACATTCATGTAAGAAAAAAAACACTAAATATGTCACATCCTGCAAGACAAGAGCTGTGGGAAACCTAAAAGGGTGATGCAAAGTTAAGAAAGACAGTAGCCATGAATAGATTACAAGCAGGGCCAAGGAACTCAAGCCTCAAGAGCTGAGTCCCAAATTGGGCCTGATGCATAGCTTTTATTAGTGAACAGAATGAAGAAGTGAAACTTGTTTTTTCCAAAGTCTGTGATTATCATGCCTCATGGCTGTTTTCCTGAAAGTTCCCATTGTGTTCCAGCACATATTGTGCTTTTACACATACACATAGCCCCAAGGACTCAGTGTACTGAATCGACCCCAAGGGGTTGATTTAGTACCCAAGTCATACCTAAGACAGCTTGATCTATATCATTCTATCAGGTATCAACCTGAGCTGTATATGGGAAGCAAAGCAGCCAGGGGGCAGGAGATTAACCTCAGAAGGGGTGAGGGTCTATGCCTCACTTCTGTTGAGCCCAAGCTCTCTCCTGATGGCCCCTATGTGACTGTGCTTATTTTACGTTGTTCCTTCCTTGAGGAATCTTACCTGTTATTGGCTAACCAGCCATCCTCTGGGGCCATACAGGGTGATGTGAGGTGTGCAGGTGAGGGAGAAACAGTACCCTCAAGAGAGGGTCAGTTCTATAGCCTAGATATTCTATGGCCTCTACGTCCAGCTCCTGCCTTAGATTGTCATGGGGAATGCATAGAGGAATGGATGGTTTGGCAGCTGTAAGGCAACATAAATAAGTCTTTGTTATTACTTGGTAAATTGTGATTTGCTTGGAGAGTAATGCCCAGGGGATGTACAAAGAATCCCATCTACTTCTCTTAGATTCTAAAGACTGATTTGAATGGTTTTGAATTTCCCAGAAATTCCACTCTTATATAATATATGGATGATTTACTTTTATACTTTAGGACATATTAGACTCCCAAGAGGACACAATTTGCCTATGATAACAGCTAGCCATAAATAGACATAGGGACTCAGGCCAAGCCATTTTACCTCAAATAAAATACCTTGGTCATCTAATATCTAATGATGGGCTTGTAATTAACCCAGAAAGACTTAGAGGAACCATATCCTTTCCTCTTCCAAAAACAAACAAATAAGCAGACAGTCAAAGAGTAAAACAATTTAGAGGGTTTCTGGGTTTGACTGGACACTGTCACAATTGGGTTCCAATTTTTTCATTAATGACCCAGCATCTATATGTCTTATTAAATCAGATCAACCTTACCCAATACAATGGAACCCCAAACAGAAACAAGCTGGAGAATCTCTAGAAGAATTGCTATATAGAGCTCCCACTCTGGAATACCTTAATTATAAACTTTATTTCTTTTTATACATTAAAATAAAGAAAATGCTTTAAGAGTTTTAACTCAACATAGAGATCATTATAGACTATAGTATATTATGGTCAACAGTTAGAATTAGTAGTCAAAGGGCCCTCTCCCTGCAAAGGACCACCATCTCTGCTACAGTCATGTTACAAAAACAAATGGAAGAAATCATTACTGGCTCTGCTTTATTTATGTTCCTCATTCTGTTGAATCTCCATGGAACCCTCATCACACTCAACACTTCTGTCAGCTGACTGATGTCTTATAAAGTCCTCTTGCTTCCTGCACCTAATTCACTTTAGCTCAATGTAACAGTCTTAACCCAGAACATTTGATACCTTCTTTACAGAATAAAGACACCCATGCTTGTGTTTTTGCTTGCTTCCCACCATCTTGTTCCTAGAAATGTTTTGCAGTAAACTCCTACTGATAATGCTGACTTAACTGGGTTTACAGATGGATCTTATTTGAAAGATGAACAGGGACATTACCAAGCTGAATATACAATAACTTTCATGGTGGAAATAATTAAAAATTTTTATTTACCTGAATGAAATAAGATTTTCCCAACAAGTTGCTCTAACTTAAGCTTGTCAATCAATCAAAAATCAAATAACCAATATTTATACTGAGAGTTGTTATACCTTTGTTGTAGTTCACAACTTTGGAATGTTGTGGAAGCAGTGAGGCTTCTTTATTTTTTATTTTTTAAAATACCATTGTCAATTTTAAATATATTTTTAATTATTTTTATTGTTAGAGTTATTAGGATGACATTAGTTACCAAGAATTACATAGCTTCCAGTCATAGTGAGGCTTCTTAACTTCTTCATGGCAGCCCATAAAGAATGGAAAATAGGTTGCAGAAATAATAGATATCATACAGCAACTGAAACAATGGGCAATTATCAAAATTCTAAAGCTGCCACAATGGAAACAAAAGAAAATAATTTAACTGATGTTGCAGCTAGACAAGCAATAATAAGTAGCCAAATTATCCAGACCCAAGAATGTTTCTTTGCTATTAAATCAATAAAAGACTCTTTTATATTTCCAATGGACAGCTGCAAAAGAAGAAAAGAGGTATGGCAAAAAAAAAAAAAAAAAAAAAAAAAAAAAGGAGGAATGCTGACCAAGACAGACAGATATGGCTTGAACCCAATCAGAAATCAAGCTTTCATACTAACAACAGGGCTGAATTATCTGTACATCAACGTGTCCCTGAGCTAACATCTTGGGGTTCTGAAAAGATTTCATGAAGTAAATAGTATTACTGAAAACCTTCTTCCACTGTAGTTCATAAAGTGTGGGCAGTGTTTGAGCCCAGGTCTATTGAAAGAAAATGGGTTTAGCAAGGCTATGTAGGTACTTGGAATCCAAGGATCAGAGGTTTTTCAGGGCTGCCAGGAACTTGGTGAACAAGGACACTGCTCAAGATGTGGTTTCTGGCTGGCTAAGGGGAAGGAGGAAAGCAACATTGCCTGCAGAGGCAGAGGAATTGTAAACAGGATGAAAGGAGGAGGGTTGGCAACATTGTTTTGCAATTAAGGAGTTACACCCCCTGTTGTTCTTTGGATATAAAATAAACCCGCTGCAGACCTGAAGGGTCTCTGTGTCTCCATCAGAGTACAGGGAACCACTGGTCCCAGCTTTGCTATCTGTTATGTCTGTGCCTGTGTGTTTTTCTTAATTCCCCATCATGTCCCCTCCAGTTCCATTCTGCCTGTGCTGGTCACGGAGCAATAAGTATATAGCAGACATTCTATTTGTCAAAAATATAATCCTGAAAAATTACTCCACAGGTCCCAAGGACATTTTCCATTTTCTTCAGGTCTGTTTAAGGTATAGTAATTAGATTTTTATCTAAATGCCATCACCTCAGGGATACAAATGTGCGTTAGTTATGATTTGTATGTTTGCTCACTGGGCTGAGGCATATTCTTGCAGGACAGAAACAACTTTAGTGGTAGGAAAGTTATTAATGGGAAAAAATTGTCACTTGGGGAATTCCCTCTGAGTTACATAATGACTGAGGGACTCATTTAACTGGGTAAATAATGCATTCCACTTGTAATATTTGGCCTATTCCACAGACTTTTCATTGTGCTTATCACCACAGTCCTCTGGATTGGTGGAATGTACATATAGTACAATTAAAACTCAAGTAGGTAAATTTTCAGAAGGCTCTTATCTGCTTTGTCCAAAAGCTCTCCCTATAGTGCTTCTCAACCTGAAATATATGAGTACTCTTCTTGGTAAAAGCAGTCTTCTCCTCATTAGTCTTTGGTCACCTTATGAATCTGAATGAAGGAGTGTGTGAACAACCTTACTAAAAGGAGACATTCTTTATTATTATCAAGGACTTATCAACCAAGTTAAAGAAATTAATAAATTAGTAACTGATACATTTCACAGTGTGCTCCTGGGAGACAAAGACTTCAAAGACCATGACTCACAACCAAGAGATTTTGTGCATTGAGAAAGACATTGGTTAAAGACTCTCTGAAGAGTCTTTACCTCATTGGAAGGATACTTAACAGGCATTACTAACTAATTCACAAGCAGCTAAACTTAAATATGTTAGCTGAAGGATTCACATTTCTTATTTAAATAATGTGGGTGCCAAATCACTAATGGATATCTGCTCCTATCTCTGACACTCATCTCCACCTAATAGTAGACATTAAATGCCCCCAGAGGATGAGAAGCCACAGACATCACAGGCAGACAACTATCTCAAGAGATTGAGAAGGTCTATATATATACAAATTGATGTGGAACATGAAAATCAATTTGTTTGGTTGTCTTTACCTGTCTGCTAAAAATATTAGTCATAATAGTTATAGTTGTTCTTTGGGCTTTTTTTCAAACCCTGTTCTTATATGGTCAACTGTTAATAAATGCTGAAGGTGTATGAGATGACTTTTGTATTGTCACTATGTTCTTTTTATGGCTTCTCTTTTGAAATTTAGGACTCTTATTACATAAGGAAGGAAAGGATGTGTGTAAATTGTATATATAAGTCTATGTTTTTTACACAGTTATAAGGAGGATATGTGTATTTTTGAGAGAAGTAAGAAGTAAGTAGTGTGTCATAATATGTTAGTTATTTTTGAATGAGTAAAATGAAACAAACTAAGAAGGAAAGTAATATAGAGAAGAAATTTTAGTATAAATGCCAGAATCCAAATATGGGAATGTGCTTGCTTGCTTCCTAACCCAATAAAGACTACAAATTACATCAATTGAGATGGAAGCTGAAGTGGCTACAAAAATAAAAAATGGCCCCTATAGTGGCTGAGGCACAGGAAATTTACTTATGGTACTCTTACTGCCCTCTTGGTCTCTGGACAAATTTTTATGGTAATTGTAATATATTCCATTGTGTTCTTTTTAAAAAAATTTTTTTGGTTGGTTCCCTGGCCAGAAATCGAACCCAGGCTGCAGTGGTGAGAGCACTAAAGCCTAGTCACTGCACCACCAGGGAACACTTCCATTGTGTTCTTATAGCTTTGGCCACAATTAAATCTTAAAGTTATAGTTCCCAATTGCAAAGCAGGCAGGACTTAGAAAAACAATAAATTACACTTGAGTATAATAATAACAATAACCACAATAGTAATAGTAATAGTAATAAATGGAAAAACCATCTGATGGTCAGATTGTGAAAACCTAGGTGGTGTTTGGTTGTGCCCTCACACTGTTAAGTAAATATTTTTCTAGATGACAAATATAGAAATGTAATATAGCAAACTTGGATCATGACAGTTTTCAGGTTAGAAAATATCTAGAGTGTTTTTATTTTTTCTTAATGAAATCCCATAAGATCTGACTACATACAATTTACCTGTTTTTGTCTTTTTAGAAAAGTTCTGCCATAACTTTCATTCAAGGTTACAGTCTTGCCCCATCCCCAATGGCCCACCATTTCAGCAAGACAAAAAATGACATTCAGACTTCCTAGGTGCCTTCCTTGCACCAAGAGGTTGGTCATCAATAAATCTTTTGGATTGATTTATGACCAAAAAGGAGAAGGGTGGATAAAAAGGAGCCACATATAATATCTGACAAACTCCTAGGAGAGGCCTAATGGCAGTCTTCCAAATGCAGAGATCAAAAGTATCCATATAGAATGGTCTGAGTGTAAAAATTCCTAACTAAAAGTAGGTCATGGTGGGTAGCACATCCTAGGCCTGTATCTTCCTTGACCAAGGTCAAGCTTTACCTTAAGTAAATCTGTCCATTGTGGCCTTTTTTTTTTTGCATATATGATAACATACCTTTGAAATGTCAAAGTGATCTTTTCTAAACCCTTCAGAGCACAAGTACCAGCACCACTGTTTTCTAGTTTCCCCACATATCATCTCTATGTGCTGTAAATGTTAATTATTTACTATCCTACATCCATCAATGTAAAAGAGGTATGTGTTTCTGTGTTTTACTTTTTATCCAATCCCAGAGATTCCCCCTTTTCTTTCTCCCACCCCCTTAATTTACCACCAATGGATTTCATATAACCATCTCCTCATTCTTAAATTCCAATGTGTAAAATAAGCACCAAAATTGTCATTCTGAGGGGCATTGGCTCAGTAAGTTCAAATATTTGTTCCTGGCAATTGTTATCAGTTTGCCTCAAGTTAACTAATAAAAATTCTCTACAGGTTTGGACATTTCTTATTTTTACACTATATATGCTTTATAATAAACTAATACATGTAAGTAAATATTTATCTGAGTCAAATTAAATAGTGGATCCTGGAAACCCTTGATTTATACCCAATTCTTCATACAATAGGTAACAGTCTGAACTGCCAATTGGCTTCTGAAGTAGGGGAAATTTTGTGAGACTGAGCCCATAATTTCTGGGATCTTATGTTATCCCCAGATGGAAAGTGTCACAATTGAATTAGCTGTCCTAACAAGAACTGGAGAATTGTTTGTTGGTAAAGAAAAGTATATTGGACCATTTGTAGATCAAAATTATTTTAGACTGTAATTAAGAATAAAAAGACATGTATTTGAGCAAAAAAAGAGTTGTATCCCAGGAAACACAAGTTCAAATAGCAATCTAATTTATGTTCCCCTGAGACAAGCAGAGGCTGCTTTTCATAGCAAAGCTTTCTCCCAATGAATTAGGTTCATTTTATGTAAATGAGGTATCCCAATTGTGCAGTTCTGATTGATGGGACAAGTTTCAGTAATTGGTAGAAAGAAGAAGCCAGGATTTCCCTGCAATTGTTGACACAGAGAGTGTAAACAAACAGAGCACAGTGTAGGAAGCTGAGAGTTCAATGTGAGGTTTTTTTCAGTATAAAGAGTATGTGAGAAGCCCCTGTCAACAAATGCTTGATAGACTCTTAAATTTATAAAATTTAGACCCTCAATTGACCAGGGGGAAACCATCTCAGCAGATGAATTTCTTCTTGGGGTTTACATCAAATGAATCTTTCTTAGTGTTCACACATGCATGTATAGTCAACTAATGTTTAATAAGAAGTGAGCCAGAAATACTTCTGGGGTTAATAAGTAATTATTCAATTCAATTCAATAACTAATGTGGGGAAAACTAGACATTCACATGCAGAAGAATGAAATTGCACTTCTATCTTACCCAACTCATAAAAATTAACTTAAAATGGTTTAAACATTAAAGTGTAAGACCTGACCAATAAAACTTTTAGAAAAAAACATAGAGAAAAATCTCCTAAACATTAGTCTTGGCACAGATTTCTTGGATTAGACAATAAAAGCACAAACAACAAAAGCAAAAACCAACAAGTAGGACTAAATCCAACTAAAAAGCTTCTGTAAAGCAATCAACAG
Organism: Lyroderma lyra; assembly: GCA_004026885.1. Taxonomy (NCBI): domain Eukaryota; kingdom Metazoa; phylum Chordata; class Mammalia; order Chiroptera; family Megadermatidae; genus Lyroderma; species Lyroderma lyra. The sequence continues at coordinate 88,580 of PVJL010006519.1, forward strand.
AATAAAAAGGCAATGTATGAAATAAGAGAAAATATTTGCAAATTGTATATCTGATGGAGGAGGGGTTAGTATCCAAAATATATAAGGACTTATACAACTGAATAGAAAAAAAAGAAAAGCCCAAATACTTTTATTAAAAGATGGGCAAAGGACATGAATAGACATTCTTTCAAAAAACATACAAATAGCCAGTAGGTACATCAAAAGTTGCTCAATGTAATTAATAATCAGGAAAATGCAAAAAAACAAAAACAAAAACAAATCAAATGAGATATCACCTTACACCTGTTAGAATGGCTATCATTAAAAAGCAAAATATAACAGGATTTCTGGTCAAGATGGTGATGTAGGTAAATACTGTGATTACCTTCTCTAATGACCACATCAAAATTACAACTAAACTACAGAGCAACCATCATTGAGAATCATCTGAAGTTTAGCTGAACTGAAATCCTACAACTAAGATAGTTTGACCAGATGTACTGATTTAAATGGGACAAAAAATAAAAGTACTATCATGTCTCAAAGAGTACATATTGTCAGCCTAGTCTCACTGGGCTAATTTCAAGGTATCAATAGGCTGAGCATATGTACCATTTGAAATGGGAAAGTACTGTTGTTTTTCTGTTCCATTAAAAATGGTATGTCTGATCAGCCTAAACTAAGAATATATAGAAGAAGCCACCTTGAGACTGATAGAAGGGGCAGACAGGCAGAATAAGTTGGTCTCACACCTGTGCATGACCATTAAAAGTCAGGAGAAATATCTCTGCTTTGGAGGTTCCCCCAGAGTACCAAGGTGTCCTAGCCCACACCAGGCTCCCTAGCCAGAGATTTCAGTGCGAAGGAGAGAAGACTCCATAACTTCTGGCTGTGAACACCAGAAGAAATTGAGGTTGAGTGAGAGGAAGGGTGGCTGCAGTTCCTGGTGCTCCTCTTAAAGGAAATTACTGGCTGACAACTTCACTCACTGTAAGCTCCAGTGCTAAGGCAGTGGCTCCAAAATCTCCAGGGACATATAGGAAACAGCAGAGTTGTATGGCTTCAGGGTGAGGGTTGAAAAGGCAACTTTCTTTGGGATGCAGGAGATGGTGAAAGCCATTGTTTTTTTGTTGATCCCTCTCCCTCCTGGCATGCAGACACAGGCAACCACCATAATTGAGTCTCCATCAACTTGCATAACACAATTTGCTCACCCTACCTGGTGATTCTGAGACCCTCTCCCACCCAAATTTCAGGCAAACTCAGTTGCTTCCAATGGCTTTTTTGTACAAATGACCTGCTTAGAATCATGCAGCAGGTTTTCCTACAATCTCTCAAAAGTTCAAAATTTCAAACAAGCAACATTTGGTTTCAGCTAGTCTCGTACCTCTGTCTGGGCAGCCCTCAGTGCAGCATTAATGACAGTTGGCCTTGGTTCACAACTTGGCCTCTTGAGATACCTGAAAACACAGTGTAAGTGGCAGCCACCTGCAGATTGTTTTGTGGCTCATGTCATATGGCCACAAGTGGAACACAAGCTGTGACTGAATTTGGCCTGCAGTGGGTCCCCTCTCAGAAGGCCCCAGGGCTGGCACACCCAGTGGACTAAGCCAGAGCATCACCTAGCCATCTCCAAGGACAACACACTCAAAAGGCGGACTGGCAAAGCACCAGAGCCTTGCTAAAGTAAATCTTGCTATGTAGAGTGAGCCTCTACATCACAACTCTTCCACTGTAGTCATGACCAGTTCTCACAATCAATAAACCTGAGGGTCAATCTCACCCATTGATGTGCAAACAGCAACCAAGACTCAACTACTATTCAACAGCAGGGCATACACAACCCACAAAATGGACACACCTGAAACATCTGACTGATGAGCAGGGAAACTGCACCACTGAGTCTCATCAGACAACTACTACATAAAACTACTTTACTAAGGCCAAGAGGCATAGGAGCCTTTCCTAATACATAGAAACAAACAAACACAGAGATGCAGCCAAAATGAGGAGACAAAGAAACATGTCCCAAATAAAAGAACAGAACAAAGATAACACCCCAAATCTAAGCCCCCTGGAGACCTACACAGGGCTGCAGTTCCTGTTCCCAGCCTGCTGCAAAGGCGACCCTGCTGTCTCAGGCCAGGCCCACAGCTTTGGACTTATGGAGCGGGCACTTCCTCGTGCACCCCAGAGTTCCAAAAGCAGTGTGAGCCTTTAGACATCCAGGTACTGAATCAGGGCTGGGAAGAAAGACTGATTTTCCCCAGCAAAGGGCCGAAAGCCTTTTGTTGGCCTCTCCCCAGGATATATGTGCATAGCCTCCAAACGCAGTAGGAGATCAGAAACAAAAAACAAACAGCCCCCTCTCCCCCAAAACTTGACCCCCAGCGCCACCTAGTGTCTGCCCTACAGCAAGACACCACAAAAGCAATAATCTGGGCAGTGAACATAAAGCCCTCATGTCAAAGAGGAAGATCCCAGCGGACAGGATGAATTCCTTAAAAACTAAAACTCCTCAGAAAGAACATGAAATTAACCCAGAAGACAG
>PVJL010006520.1:0-79991 GCA_004026885.1 Lyroderma lyra
AAAAAAAAAAAAAAAAAGAGCATAGCAAGCTCAGGAAAGACCCCTAAGTGAAGCTGCTTATAAGGTATGATTACACAGAAGGAGGGCATGAACAGTAAGTCACAGGGAGGGGAAAACAGGGTCAGAGAACACTTCACGGGGAACTTGACCTTTGAACTGGGCTTTAGAGAATTAATAAGAATTCCAATCAGGCAGACACATAGACAATGCCTTCTGTGCATAGTGACAGAAAAGAATCAAGGGGGTGTAAAGCAGAGCACAGAGTTGGGAGGATAGGTGGAGATGTGACTGGTGAGGTGGCAGTGGCAAGGTCACACGTGGTACTGTTACAGGCTGTATTCCCCCCAAAACCTCTGTACTCAAATTATTACTGTATTTGGAGATATGTCCTTTAAAGAAGTGATTCAATTACAATGAGATCATTAGGCCAAGTCCTAATCCAATCTAACTATTGTCCTTACAAGAAGAGGATATCTGAACACACAGAGACACCGAGGAAAGACCATGTGAGGAAATAACAAGAAGTAAACCTTCTACCAGCCAAGGAGAAAGGGCTCAGGAGAAACCAAGCCTGCCAGCACCTTGATCTTGGACTTCCAGCCTCCCAACCCATGAGAAAATAAATTTCTGTTGTTCAAGCCACCAAGTCGGTCATATTTTGCTATGGCAATCCTAACAAATTAATACAGATATGTCTCGTATATGCAACTGAGTTTGCACGTGATCCCAGAGGCAATGGGCAGCTGGGGCAGGGCTTCAGCAGGAAAAAGACTCTATCCATCCCTTCCTCACATATGCAATGTGGCAACTGTGCCAGGCACAGAGTCAAGTTCAAAGAAGTCTTATGTGCAGAAATGACATTTTACCTGAAGGAGGAACAGAAGGTGGCCAGATGAAAAAGAAAACAAGAAGAAGAAGCGGACATATGAAATCATGGCGAAGGGAAAGGAAACCTATGTGTGAAGGCCCTAAGACAGGAAGGCTCCTGGCACATTCAAGAAACTGACATTAGGCCAGTGTGGGCAGAGCTCGGTGAAAGAAGAGAAAAGCTTTAAGAGATGCGAAAGGTAGGCACCCAGGCCAGATTACGCAGGCCTTCATCGGCCTCAGAAGGCAGTGTGAGCCCCCGCCAGGGAGTCTTCCTGTGGGCCCAGCCCACCTCCCTCATCCAGGCTGGAGCTGAAGCCACTGCCTCTGGCTGTCACCATCTTTACTTCCACTGAGCAGCCAGGGAAGCCCTCCCCATCACCCATCTGCCTGCTTATTGGAGCCAAGGTGACACATCAAATGCATTTCTTCCTAGCCAATGCTCTGAGAGGCACAGGATTTGCATTTCATTTGGATTTCTTTCCAATGCTTCCAGCCAAAGCTTAGAAATCATTCCCCCTGTCACTCTCTCCTCAGTTCTGGTTTCCATTTCTCCCCCTCCACCCCGCGGAGGGCTGTTTTTTTCACTTCACATCTCTTCGAAGCTGAGAAAAGTCATCCTTAACAACACTTTTATTGCCCAGTGATAACACAATGAAGGAAATCACTGCTCATGTTTATGAATTATCTGATCATAAGCAACTAATTAATAGCTGTGAGAGAGCAGGCATTGGGCTTCCCCTCAGAGAGCCCTTACCTGGAGCACTTCAAAACAGCCCTGCCCTTGCTGTTAAGGAGGGTCCTCTGCTCGAGACGGGCATTAGCTCTCTGGCAGGGCTCCCGGACCGATGTCTCCCATCCCTAATTCTGCGCCTTCTTGCCTGTCCCAGCCTGAGGAGCCAGCATTGGACTGGCCTATACACTCAGCAGTTGCTGGGCTGCCTGTGACGAGGATGATTTAGGTTAGCTGGAAACTTTATTAAAATCCAATCTAGGCCGACCACTGCTGCTCTGTTCTCATTACCCTCCCTCTCTAAAATCAGGCCTTGGCCTCTGTGCCTCGCTGAATGTGTCTATAAAACTGAGTGAACAGGCAGCCAACAGCTAAAAGGCACTTAATCAGGGGATAATCTAGACCCAGGTGGACAATAAATACTTAGTGGGGCAGAGGGAAGAGAGGAGAAAAGAGAAAACGGCAGAGAAGTAGGACAATGGTGAAGTTAAGAAATACATCTTTTGCAGCCTTGAGAGAAAGGAACTACGCAGAAATACAGAATCCCAGGCTGCACAGGACCTGGGAGACCAGAACATGAGAAATGGGGGCCAGAGAGGTGATATGACCCCTAAAAAGCCAACAGTTCACATGGCTGGGACACATTCTCATCCTGGGCTTCGCTCCTGAGCCCTGAGCTTCTCAGGTCACTGCGCCCGCCCTCACCTGGCTTCCCCCGCAATCCCTCTACTATTCCTCCAGCTGGGTCTCTTCCTGGACTCTCTGAGGATCCCCCTGAAGAACCCTGGCATCTGACCCAACCTCAGGCAGCCGTTGGCTCTGTCTGCAGTGAGAAGGGGTAAGGGTACCCAGGGATGGGGAGGGACGTGAGAAGGCCCGAGACTGGCCTACCTTACTGTGGGGCAGTATCTCCCCATGGAGGAGTCGAGCATCAGTGCCAAGCAAGGCAGGAGGGCCCTGTGAGACTGGGTCAAGCACACACAGTCCTCCTTCTGAAGGTCAAGTGCTCCACGCAGCGTCCTCTACGACAACTGAAAAGGCCAGCGACAGCATGTCTATGTTGCTGGGAGGAGAGGGCACTGAGAAGACACTCCTGAAAGCCCCCTTTTGTAGCTGTCTAGTTCTCTTTCTCCTTCCTTCCAAACTCTGAGACAATCAGCCAGTGAACAGCTTCCCTCCTTCTCCAACCAGGATGTTCCAGGCTCTTTGCTATTCTATTTTAGGTTGTCTAACTTAGCTTAGCTAGTCCCTGTTTCCTGCCCAATGTCCCCATTTTCAAAGCCACTGTGTACGTGGTCCCAAAGACCTTCTCCATGGCAACCCAAAATAAGAATGAGCCATTCATTAATTCATTCAACTGATGTTCATTGAGCACCTATTATGAGCATGGCCAGGGGCAGTGGCAGGTATTAAATGTGGTCTTTGCCCTTAGAGAAACGGAGGCTTAAACAACTCATCTCACTGTGTCCTGTGAGGTGTGGGCTAAGTTAGACTCAGTTGCCCAAACTATGGCACAGGGCTACAGAGGGAGAGAGTCCTCGTGAGTGGAGATAGAAAGGATGGTCAAGGAAGTTTCCCTAGAAGAGGAAGTCATGTAACAGAAAGGCCTTGAATAAAATTCTGCCGGCAGGTATGGTGAGGAGATGAATGTTCAAGGCAGAGGGAACAAAGGCCCAGAAACCTGAGAAGCGAGGATGCTCTGTATGTCTGGAGAGCAGGAAGAATGCTAGGGAGTGTTTATGGGGTAGGAGAGGAGGAAGGCACAGTGATGTTGAAAGATGACATCATCTAGACAATCTATAGCCTCCCTCTGAAGGCTTCAGATGCCCTGCAAGGAGTTTGAGTGAGGAAGTGAGAAGTAAAGGAGAGAGTGCCTAAGGGCTCAGAGTGGCTGCAGTGGGCATGAGGACATTCTTTGAGACAAGTTCTCCCATGAGGAGGGTCCTGCTCTCCTCAGATGTCCATGGGTAGAGATATGATGACTTCTGATCCTTGTGCACCAAGGCCTGAAGGCACCAGGCCTCTGCCATCATCTTCCACATTCAGATGCCCTGGCTACCATGCTCTGGGGCTTAGGCAGCAAGTTGTCCAAAACAACTTTATTCCACATCCTGAGGCTTACATTCCCGGCCCCAGCCCAATGGCCCACTCCAGGTTAGTACTATGTGGCGCTGGGTGGACCGTGCCCTCAAGACTGCTAGCTATCCATCCTGAGCAGGTTATAAAGTACCTGGGGAGAGCACAGGGGAAGCCAAGAGTTTTAGTCTCTACACTCTTCCAGACTCCAGCAACAAGTTTTTCATATTTTTCTAGAGTTGTTTACTGAAAATGTTAAGTTTAAGCAAAAGGGAAGGCACAGGTTTTCAAGGAAGTCAGGGCAGTGTAATGGGCAAACAGGGCTTGGATTTTAATGCCAGCTCCACACGCAAAGCAACTTTGTGACCCTGGATACATTATTTAACTTCTCTGAGACTCCGCATTCTCATCTATAAAATGGATATGATGGTGGTATTAAATAATTTTGAATAGCACAGTCCCTGGCACATAACAAATATTTAATAAATGTTGCTGTTATTAGAAAGCTAGTCATTTTGGTTCCAAAAGCCCAACTGTTACTTCAAGCTCTTCCTTCCCTTTTAGGGTATTCTCTCCCATTTCCACCACCACTCCATGTATATAAGGATCTCCCCTTTTTAAAAAACAATAACAACAACAACAACAAAAAACTCCTGGTGGGTTCCTTCACCTGGTCTTCAGGACAACTGCCATGCCACCTTCACTAGTCTCCTTCCCCCGGGGTCTTGTGCTGAGCTTAGAAAGCAGGGACCCTCAGGGGCCCTTTCCTTGGTGCCTTCCTGGAAGAGAAGAACTCCGTACATTTAACAGCACTGAATAAATAGCAATAATAATATATGCTTAGCCGTTAGCTGCGTAAGTAATCAAAGATCACTGGCATATGATTCTTGGTTAAACATCATTTAGAAATCTAATAAATGAGTAGCTATAAATAAAGGCAGTGTGTAGAATCATCCTCTTTGAACAGGAGGGTGCTGCCTCTGCTTTTATTTTTAGTGTAAAGTTGCCTTTAGCCCTACTCCCGCTCAATTGTAAGTTAATTTCCCTCTCTCAGATGTCTGAAAAGGAAACACTCAAGGGCAAGGTCAATGAAAAGGGCTCAGGTACGGTATTTGCCTTCTGCTACTCTGTAGAAGTTGAGATGTCCTGGGGAACTGGAGGAGGCTTCATTCATGCCCACCTTCCCCCTACTCCTCCCAGAGGTTGCACAAAAGGGAGCGCAGCAGGGGAAAAAAGGGAAATGCCCAGTGTGGGGCACATAGCACAGAAAATTGGGGTTCAATTCCAGGCTCTTCCATGTTCAACACAAGTGACCTTAGTCTCTCCAAGCTTTGATTTCCATACCTAAAAAGCCAACATTATAAAACCCACATCTGGAGATTGTAAAAATTAAAATTTATAATCTATAGAAAGTGAAAGGTACATTTTAGTTGCTCAATAAACTTTCACTTTCTTACCTCAAACTTTTATTTCCCTTTTAGGGTGTTTTATTCCACTCCCATCACCATGTTTAAAACAAAACAAAAGAAAACAAAAATTACTGGTGAGTTCCCTCACCTGGTCTTTAGGATACCTGCCAAACCACCTTGAATGTCACTGAATGTTATTTCATCTACCATGATACAACCCTTTAAAGTGATGGTCCTTTACCTTTTCATTAGCCCCACTCCAAATGGAAAGAGGATATAGATACATCAAGAATGAAAAAAAAAAAAAAAAAAAAAGACCAAAATGCCAAGTTATCCATGGTCCCTGGACCATACACTTACCATTGCAGAACTCTGGAGCTTTCACTTTGGCACTTAATGCTTCCCTGTTTTGTACTGGCCTATAGTTCCATCATGTCTGAGAGTCTTATCTTTTGATATTTAGAATAACAACAAAAGAGCTGGAGTAGCAATACTTATATCAGAAAAAAATAAACTTTAAAAAAGACTATAATAGGAGACAAACAGGGAAATTACATAATGATAAAGGGATCAATCCAGCAAGATAACATAACCCTAGTAAACATCTCTGCATCCAATGTAGAAACATGTAAATGTATAAAGCAAATATTGACCAACATAAACAGAGAGATCTACAATAATACAGTCATAGTAGGGGACTGTAACATCCAACTGACACCAATGAACAAATTTTCCAGACAGAAAATCAACAAGAAAACATTGGCCTTAAAAAACACACTAGACCAGATGAATTTAATTGATAGATTATTTTACCCTCAAAGTAGCACTATATACATTGTTTTCAAGTGCACAGGAAAATTTTCCAATATGAACCACATGTTAGACCACAAAACAACACTCAATAAATTCAAGAAGATTTATTTATTTATTTTTAAATTCATTTTTATTGTTAGATTTATTGGGGTGACATCTGTTAGCAAGGATTACATAGGTTTCAGGCATACAATTCTACAGTGCCTTGTCAACTTGATGTATAATAAGTTCACCACCTAATGTGACTTCTCTTTCCATCACTTTATATTTAGCTTCCCCCCCTCCTCTCAAGAAGATTTAAATCACATCAAATGTCTTCTCTGACCATGACGGTATGACACTAAAAATCAATTACAAGACAAAAAACTGAAAAACACAGAAACACATGGGGACTAAATAACATGCTAGTAAACAATGACTGGGTCAACAATGAGGTCAAGAAAGAAATCAAAAGATACCTTGAGACAAATGAAAATGAAAACATAGTGACCCAAAATCAATGGGACACAGCAAAAGCAGTCCTAAGAGGAATATTCATAGCAATACAGACTTACCTCAAAAAAGAAGAAAAATCTCAAATAAACAATCTAACCTTACACTTAAAGGAACTAGAAAAAGAACAGCAAACAAAGCCCAAAGTGAGTAGAAGAAGAAAAAAAAAATAATAAAAACCAGAGCAGAAATAAACAAAATAGAGTCTAAACAAACAATACAAAAGATTAATAAAACTAAGAGCTACCTCTTTGAAAGGATGAACAAAATTGATGTCTTTAACTAGACTCATCAAGAAAAAAAAAAAAAAAAGAGGATTCAAATAAAATTAGGAATGCAATAAGAGAAGAAACAACTGACACCATAGAAAGACAAAAGATTATAAGAAAATGCTGTGAGCAATTATATGCCAACAAATTGGACAATCTGAAAGAAATAGATAAATTCCCAGAAACATACAATATTTCAAGACTGAATCAAGAGGAAACAGAAAATCTGAACTGACCAGTTACTACTACTGAAATCATATATCAGTAATCAAAATACTCCCAACAAACAAAAGTTCAGGATCAGATGGCTTCACAGGTAAATTTTATTAAACGTTCAAAGAAGAATTAATACCTATCCTTCTCAAACTAGTCCAAAAAATTCAAGAGGAGGGAAGACTCTCAAGCTCATTCTACAAGGCCACCATGACCCTAATTCCAAAACCAGACAAAACCATTACCAAAATAAATAAAGAAAATAAAAACATTGACCAATATTCCTGAGGAACATAGATGCAAAAATCTTGAACAAAATATTAGCAAGCCAAATTCAGCAATACATTCAAAAGATCATATACCATGATCAAGTAGGATTTATTCCTGGGATGCTAGGTTGATTCAATATCCACAAATCAATTAACATGATGCACCATATAAACAAAATAAAAGATAAAAATCACGACATTATGAATAGATGCAGAAACAGTATTTGACAAAATCCAACATCCATTCATGACAAAAACTCTCAGCAAAGTGGGAAGAGAGAGAACATATTTCAATATAATAAAGGCCATATAACAGAAACCTCCAGCTAACATCATACTCAATGGGGAAAAGCTAAAAGTGTTCTCCTTAAGATCAGGAACAAGACAACGTCCATTTTCATCACTTTTGTTCAACATAATATTGGAAGTCCTAGTCATAGCTATCAGAAAATAATAATAAATAAATAAAATTAGAAAGAAGCAAAACTCATTATCTGCAGATGACATAATACTATATGTAGAGAACCCATAAGATTCCATGAAGAAACTACTAGAACTGATAAATGAATTCAGTAAAGTAGCAAGATACAAATTATTCAGAAATAGGTTGCATTTTATACACCAATAACTATCAAAAAGAGAAATCAAGAAGACAATCACATTTACAATTGCATCAAAAAAATTAAATAGGAACAAATTTAATCAAAGAGATTTTTAAAAAGGCCTATAAAAAAGCCTATATTAGGAACACCATAAGACACTGAAAAAAAATTTAAAGAAGACACAAACAAAGAAAGAATATACTGTGCTCATGAACAGAAAGAATTAACAATGTTAAAATATCCATATACTCAAGGCAATCTATAAATGCAATGCAATCCCTATCAAAATACCAATGACATTTTTCACAGAATAGAACAAATAATCCTAAAATTTATATGGAACCATGAAAGACCCTGAATTGCCATGGCAATCCTGAGAAAGAAAAACAAAATTGGGAGGTATCATGCTACCTAATATCAAATTATACTGCAAGACTACAGTAATCAAAACAGCATGGTACTGGCATAAAACCAGACACATAGAGCAACAGAACAGAATAGAGAGTCTAGAAATAAATCCATGCCTATACAGTCATTTAATCCATCACAACAGAGGCAAGAATATATGAGGGATTTCTGAAAAACAAAATCCAACCATAAATTCCTCTATTTTTCATATTACATGGCTGGGTACTTTCCAGACAGCCCTTGTACAATGAGGTAAAGACAGTCTATTCAATAAATGGTGTTGGGAAGACTGGACAGATACAGGTGAAGAAAATAAAACTGGACCACCTTCTTACTCCTTTAAGAAGAATAAACTCTGAATGGATTAGAGACTTAAATGTAAAACCTGAAACCATAAAACTCCTAGGAGAAAACATAGGCAATAAACTCTCAGACATTACCCTTAGTAATAGTTTTTCTGATCTATTTCCCCAGGCAAGTGAAAACAAAAGAGAAAAGAAACAAATGGGACAACAGCAAACTAAAAAGTTTTTGCACAGCAAAGGAAACCATCAACAAAGCCAAAAGACAACCTACTGAAAGGCAGATATTCACCAATGGTATGTCTGATAAGAGGTTAATACCCAAAACTTATTAAAAAAACTCATACAACTCAACATCAAAAAGACAAAGAATTCCATTTAAAAAATGAGCAGCGTCCTGAATAGACATTTCTCCAAAGAGGATATAAAGGTGGCCAATAGACGTATGAACAAATGCTCAAAATCACTAATCATCAGAGAAATACAAATTAAAACCACAATGAAATCTCACCTCTCTCCTGTCAGAATGGTTATCATCAATAAACCGTCAAAAAACAAGTGTTGGTGAGAACATGGAGGAAAGGAAACCTTTCTGCACCACTGGTGGGATTTTAATTGGTGCTGACACTATGGAAAACAGTTTGGATTTTCCTCAAAAAATTAAAAATGGAACTACCTTATGATTCAGCAATTATACTTCTGGATATTTATCCAAAGAAATCCAAAACTTTATTCAAAAAGACCTATGCATCTGTATGTTCACTGCAGCACTATTTGCAAAGCCAAGACATGGAAGCAACCTAAGTGTCCATCAGTAGATGATTGGATAAAAAAGAGGTGGTACATATAAACAGTGGAATATTACTCAACCATAAAGAAATGAAATCTTTCCATTAGCAACAACATGGATCAACCTAGAAGGTATTATGCTAAGTGACACAAGTCAGAGAAAGACAAATACCATATCATCTCACTTATATGTGTAATCTCAAGCACAAAATACATTAATAAACAAAACAGAAACAGACTCAGATACAGAGAACAAACTGATGATTACAATATAGGACGGGGATTAGGGGGCTGGGTGAAAAAGGTGAAGGGATTAACAAGTACAAATTGGCATTTACAAATATTCATGGGGATATAAAATACAGCGTAGGGGATGTAATCAATAATAAGTAATAACTATGTATAGTGGCAGATGGATACCAGACTAACTGGGGGATCACTTCATAAATTATATAAATGTCTAACCACTATGCTGCACACTTAAAACTAACATAAAATAATCATGAATGTCTACTGTAATTGAAAAATTAAAAAGAAATTTTAGAAAGGATGAAGGGCCACTAGTGAAGGGAAGCAGCAGACTCCGGAAGCTAGAAACAGCCTCAGCTGACAGCCAGCAATAGGATAGGAACCTTGACTTTATAACTGCAAGGAATTTAACTCTGCCAACAACTCAAATGAGCAGGAAATGAATTGTCCCCTAGGATCTCCTAAAAGGCTCAGAGCCCTGCAGAGGACATCTTAGTTTTAGTCAAACGAGGTCCATATAGGACTTCTGACTTATAGACTATAAGGTGATAAATTACACTTGTTTAAGTTATTAAGTTTGTGGTAACTTGTTATGGTAGTAAGAGAAAAGTATAGTAATTTTATGATAGAAATATTTACTGATCATAACTATTATTTATTGACTTCTAACTAGTCATCAGATACCATGCTAGCCATTTTGATTATATTATGGCACATAAACCTCAACAATCATATTGGGTAAGTATTATTAATCCCATTTTATAGTAGAAAACAGAGGCCAAATGACTTGTCCAAGGTTCCATGCTGAAACTAATTCCATTCTAAGTTTGTGTTCAATAAGCCTACGCTTATTCTACTGCCTTATCATTCCATCCAGAATGATGCTTGCCATAAATCTGAGCAAACCACAATGTTTTTAAAGAAACAGAAGAAAGACAAGTGATGTTTATTAAATATTACTAGATGCCATACACTGTGCATGGTGCTTTAGTTAACACAACAACCCCCTATGGTACACTGTTATCTCCAGATTATAGATGAGAAATTGAGATAAACTGAGGAATCTGTCTAAAGGAACATAGCTAATAAGGGAGATTCACACCCATGAATTTTGAATCCAAGGCCAACTTGTTCCATAAGGCCTAGGGTATGAAGACTTGACTGTGAACTCCAAGCTCTCTCAGGGAACCATCCCCACGGCTTCATGGGAAGATGGACGTTCACTCGAAACCCAAAAGGGATCCCCCGCACCCAGCCTGCAACCTCAAGCCCCCAGCAGCAGCCCCCCATGAGAGGGTGGCCTGCCGCCCCTGCTAGGGGCCTCCTGAGGAGCCAATAGTGCTCTCTGGAATATCATTCTTGGGGCAGATGAGGAAGAGGTTCATTAAATATGGTGAGGTCTCCAATGGCGGCGATCCACAGGTACTTTCATTAATTTACACCCCATTTCACCCCCACCAACTGCACTTATTTCCATTTAACAACCTGAATCCCTGTAGCACTCCAAGTTTTCCAAATTGGCTCAAAGGGAAAATTAGCATTTAAGCACCACTTCCAGATAAAGTTCTCTTTAGTTTCAAAACCCCCAGGAGCTCCAGGAAATGCAAAGAGAATTCCTTACTGATACCCTTTGGAAAACGCTCCCCGCTGGCTTGAGAGTTCCAGGTGGCTGCCCAGGTTCAAGGCCACCTGCCATAATTCTACTCCAGCACAGCTGGTACAGGTACCTCTTTGGGTTGTTTGTTTGTTTGTTTGTTTTTTGTTTGTTTGTTTTGGTATGTGGGTAGCTCCCTGGCTGGGAATCGAACCCAGGTCATAGCACTGACAGCACCAGCGCCGAAGCCTTAAGCCACTGCACCACCAGGGAGCTCCCCAGGTACCTCTTTGGATCAGCTCCTTAGCAGAGTGTCCCACGAAGGCCCTCGGACGGTATGCTTCCCTTGTCTGTCATGTTTGGGAAAATCCATTTTCTTTCATATGTGAGCTGAAAGCTCCGTCTCGTGCTGTCAGATTCCTACTGCTGGGGTAAATTTATGAGTACTGCCAGCAAATGCTAGGTCGTCCCCTATCTGTACCATTCCCTGCTCACAAGACCAAGTGCTATAAAGGATGGGGAAAACACAGCTTGGAAGAAGCCATAGGGGTGACACGATTAGGGGACCGTTCAGCACCCGGTTCCTTAATACAGGTGGCTTTAGACATTGGCAACCCGCTGCAGGTTTTCACGGCATCAGCTCTGGGTGCTGAGAGCACAGCCCTGCCCCCCTGCCCCCTGCCAGTGTGGAGTTGGGGTGGAACACAGTTTACAGCCACAGAAGGAGACCTAGATAGGCTTTCTTTAACCCAAAGGTCAGCCACCCAGGCCTGGTGGGGAGTGGCCTGACAAGGGGCTCTGAACCCAGAGACCAGACCCCACCAGGCTGAAGTGGGTCCCCTGGTAGACTGGAAGCAGATGAGGGGAGTCTCTGCCTCTGATTTGAGGGCACACACCCTACCTCGTTCTAAGTGCTTTCTATGTCGTAACATACTGAATTCTCATAAAAACATGAGGTAGGTAGGGATTACTGTTAGCCCATGTTATATATGAAATAGAAGCACTCACAAATTAAGTTCTTGCCCAATATCACACAACTAGTAAAGGGTGGAGCTCAAATGGAAACCCAGAAAGTATCCCCGGAGCCCCATGCTCTGGCATCAACCTCTCATTGTGCTGGAACCTTCCAGAGGCAACCCGAGTGCTACCCGTAAGATCTCTGTTTTGCCCTTGCTCTCCAGACCCCGACCAACTTGGGTTAGCATGTAAGATGCATGGGTGAGTCAGGGCAGAAGGGTCTGAGAGAAAAGGGGGAGCCACGAGGGGCCTTCTTGTGGGCTGCCCCAGAGAGCAACTCAGCCCCAAGTACACTGGTTTCCTCATGAGAGAACTACAAGGACTGCAGCTCATGTCTGCCATGGGGGGAGAGTTAGAACAGGGAACCTCTCCTCTGAAGGGGACGATGCTAACAGAGTCTCAACTCCAGAGAGCACCAATCAGGGCTGTAGTCTAGCACAGTAGCACTGTGTGCCTTCTTGACCAAGGGACTGAGCATGCCAAGACTGGCACGTGCCCAGCCCGACTGGTCTGGCTTCTCTTCTCCCTCCCTAAGACCGACCCGAGTGGACTGGGCCCCATAACTCAGCTCAACAGGAAGAAAGGCATCAAAAACACAGAGGGGCTGCTGGGCAGCCTGGCAGCGGTCTGCAGTGTCCTGCTGCCCAGCACTCCCTTCGCAGCCAAGGCCCAGGACCCACCAAGCCAACATGGAATGTGCACCTGCTCATCCGGACTAACAAGAACCAGTGTGACCGCTGACTTGCCTGCAGCTGAGCTGTGAGGCTGTGAGTGGATGTGTGGATTCTGCCAGTACACATGTGTGCATGTCACGCACTCAGGCACTTGTCTGAGATCTGGCAGTGGCTCCCCTCGTGGCCCGTGCTTTTCTAGCTCTTCCATCAGTAGGCTGAGCAAACGTCCCATTTGAAAACAACGGCCCTGTCCTGTTTCAAACGGTACATCTGGTCAGCCCACTGACACCTTGAATTTAGCCCAGTGAGACTAGGCTGACCACATGTACCATTTAAAATGGGACAGTAATGTCGTTTTCTGTCCCATTTAAAACAGTACCTCTGGTCAAATGAAAGGAAACACTTAGACAGGCTACACCACAAAAGAAATAGGGTAAGTTGGGCTTCATGTCTTATCTTGCTTACCCAAGCAATTGGGGCCAAATGAGGTCATAGCTGAAATGAGGCAGACAGTTGTTTCCATTCTAAGGTCTTATAAGAGGCTATTAATGAGGACACAATAATAATGGAATGTCTCCCTAGAAGAGTATAAGAACAGCCCAGAGACTAAGATATTCTATCACAGTATCCCAGGTTGAAAGGAGTCTTAGAGGTAAAAGGTCCAACACCCATTTGTTGCTGAGATCCCTGTCCCTCCTAGCTGGTCACCTCCAGCTACAGGGACCTTGGTGTTCAGAACAGCACATTCCATCTGAGTGGTGAACATTTTTCTTTTTACATCAAACCCAAACCTCTCTAGATCCTATTAATGATCTATAAACACAGATCTGAAGATAAGTTTTTGAAATTCTGACAAAATATTGCCATGGTTGTTTTCCCAACACCAAATGCGTCTCTACTGAGCAGGACTTCACTGAGGACAGCAGCAGATACCATCAGGCCATCACATGTATGGAGGGGCAAAATGAGAGCCTGGGGGAAAACAGATCACGGTAGCATAAATGAGCACAGGCAGCCACATACCAAAATTATTTGACAATCAGTTCTACTAGCTAGGACTTTCAGTTAGAAAACAATAGCCCATTCCTTCATCTCTGATACCCCGGCCACTGGGAACTCCTAGAGATCAATCACATGTGTAAGAAGACATACTACTCATTGCCATTACTCGCCTGTGATTTTATGAGGGGATGTAGATGCACTTGGTAGCTTTGAGTCCTCACTAATCAATATCGTACTGCCAAAAGGCTATTTAGGTCTCCACTACCATGGCTGTCTCTGACTCAATGCACACCCCTCTGTCCCTGCCTGAGAAATGTCCTCTCCTATCGTCCCTCTGTAAGCCTGGGCAAGTCACAAACTCTATGATTCCCCAGGCTCCTCTTGCATAGATGTGCTCACTTCTACCTGCCTCACTGGTTGTTGGGGAAATTAAATTAATGTGTGTAAAAACATGTGAAAACCATGGTACAACTGTCCCCCCACAGCTGGGAGTTAGGAGTCCTAGCACTACCAACTTCTCCTTATTGGGATCCCAGTTTTTCTTATCCATAAAATACAGCATCTAAGCCTAATTCATTCCTTACTTCTCTGTGGACGAGATCATGGCAGAAGGCAGTAGGTAGTCAGAATGAATTGAAAGAGAAGATAAATGTCTTAAAAGCACCATGTGTGGTGCTTGGAAGAAGACCAAGACACTGCTAAAGACAGGTGGTGACATTGTGGGCACAGTGGCCTGGATGCCTGTACGACATGTCCCCTGAAGATGTGGTGGTGGCAGGGATGGGGCAGGGGACAGAGGACAGACAGCCTTGTTCAGGCACAGATGCATCTAGACACACACACAGACTTCTTTTTTTCCTGGCCAAGTATTTACTCTCCTAATTGCATATTCTGTGCACTTATTGTTAAATAAAATTGGGGAAGAGAAATTTCTAAACTGACAGGCCAGCTCAAGATTCATAAGTAGCCGTTAGATCAATCTAGCAAAATCTACCAAGCAGGTACTACCAGCCAGTTACCAGGCTAGGCCCAGAAGTAGAGACACAATAAAAAGGACACAGACTCCCTAAGGTGTTCACCAGAGAAGAGATTTGTGTCCCAGAAATCTTTCTATATTCCCTCTCCAGATGACAGATGAAGGAGAAAGTCATCAATTTATATTTGTCACTAATATGAAAGACCAATGGATTGCCAATATGGGTGTCTCAATTTAGAAAAGATATGAAAACTTACATGCCAATCAAACTTTCATAAATCACACCACATAGCATCTTTAAGGGGAGGCCATTCCTCAAAAAGCCCCATGGTGAATCATCTGAAAAGCACAGAATTCAGATGCTGTATCTGGATCTCGGCATGCCAGATACAGTTGATGGACAGCAGACTAGGATAAGAAACCAAGGTTTATTATTTTTTCCTCTTGTCTCCATCGAATTCTCTTATCTTCATCTTTATAACATTTAAATGTGCTGTGTTCAACATTCTCTCTACAGGACTTGGAACTCATTAGGGGAAACCAACTAAATAAAACAACAGTATTTGTAAAGTGCTTGGGGGTTCTACTGAGGCAGAGTATCAGACAAACCCAAATACTTGCTCTTTCACCATACAAGGAAACCTTGAACAAGAGATTCAGTTGCTATAATAACCTGCTGAGCACCTAGGAGAGCAGACCCCTGGACCAGCAGCAGTAAACTTCGGCCATCCCCAAGCCTCAGTTTCCTCATCTGGCAACTACACTTGGTTCCCTTAAAAATTATTTGGAGGTAAAGGAATCAAAGAAAAGCAAAAGACGACATACGCAATAATGATTCCATCTTTCAATTCCTTTATCAGGTAGACCTCGATATAGTTATTGTGACTGCTGGGATGATGGGGTATCCCAGATGTCTCAAGGGGTGGACTAGCTGCCGTAGAACAAAGCGGGAGAGACAGCTTTGGAGGCAGTTTCAAATTTGAGTATCTGGGTGACCTGAAAGATTATTTAAACCCTCCCAGCCTCCATCTCTTCATCTATAACATGGGATCATTAATTCTTACATGAAGACGGCCTGAAATATGTGAAATAATAATAATACCTAGCACAGTGCCTGGAGAAAGTAAGGCCTCTCCGGGTGGGAGTTATTATGGTAGTTATTACTGTTTACGACCATACCCTCGGCACTTGGCACTCAAAAAAAAAAATACCTGTTGCATGAACTGATGAATGAGGAACTGAATCATATTTACCATTATAGTAAAACTTGCTTTAGATACAGATCAGGACCTTCAGCCTGCGTCCATCCTTTCTTTTAAGTAAGCCCAATAGATAGACATTGTTTTCTTTCTCCTCTCTGTTCTGCTTCCTCCAATAAGTCTACCTCTGTAGGCACAGGCAAGACCAGAAGAAAGTACTCTTAAAATAATGGTAGCAAACATGCTCCTGCAAGGGCCCTGCTTTCACCCACCCATCACATTCACTGAGTCTGAGCAACAACCTTGCATGCACAGGGCCTTGTGGAAGTGACTGCCCTCCCATGATGCTCAGAGTCTGTGAAAATACCATCATAATTATAGCCCAACCCAGTAAGTTCTAGAACCAGAGGAATGGGGAATGGTAGGGAAAAGATGACTTCTCCCTGGGGCAGAGGTAGGGGACAAGAGGAGTCAAGGAGCTCCTCTGGGCTCTAGTGCCAATGGCTACCAGCCTGGCCACCTGCTTGCTATGTTGCCTTGGCCAAGGCACTGCCCCCTTTGGGATTCCTTCCTCACACATGAAATAAGCAGGTTGGAAAATGGGGTCCTTAGAATCCCTCATGGGTATTATGATGATCCCTTTAAGATCCCTTTAAGAGATAGAGCGATGGGTGGGAGTCTTCTCAGAGCATTTATTAACTTGTGGCTCCCAAAAAGTCATCACTCAGATGACTCAGAGGGACAGAAGCAAAATCAAAAGACATTTTCAGAAGACAGATGACTGAAGGGGGCTGACATATGTGTGAGAGTTTGGGGAATTTATGCGGGTAGCCTCCAAGTCATAAATAAAATCCCTTTCTCTCACACAAAATCTCATTCAGCAGATAAACACTGGACACAACAACAGACCATTTGGCTGTATCTCCTGCCTGTGCTGCATTTGAATGAAAAACAGAACCCCCAAGGCAGGGGAACGGGTTTGGCCACCTTTTTACAACGGAGCAGCGGGGCAATTTGTCTCTGAGATTCCTGGTCCCTTTGGGCAGCCTCATTGTCACAGCCATCTCACTGAGGCCAAGGCTTGGGAGGAACCTCAGAGAAAACCAATGTGGGAGAAGTGACCACTGGGAAGGGAGGAGAAATGGCAGACTCTCAAAGACTGGGAGACCCCAGCACCACCACCAGCTCAGTCCATCTCCATGCAAGGCTGCCCGCTGCTGAGCGCAGCTACTTGGTGTGTTCTGGACCTACTTCTCCTCCCACCCCTGCTTGACTCCAGACCCTCTCTGGAGTGCATGTGATTATTGCCTTTCCACTCATAAGCTCTGGGAGATTTCAGACAGCTCCTGGCTCCCAGGACAACCAAGGAGCCAGGAAAATGCGTCCTGGGGTGGCTGTTTTGCTTTTGCTTTTCCTTCCTTCCTTTTTGTTGGCTTAGCTCTGCTTCCTGGGCTCTGCAGGAGATCCTTACTGGCCAGCAGGGCCCCTGGCTGGAAATCAGCTGGATGGGGCCTGGCAGGAACCAACACTGAGGGGGCCAGCAGAGTCTTAACGGAACTGGACAAGCAATGCTCCCAGGGGGGATCTGAGAGCTGAGGGGGTCCCTTCGAAGCCCTCTGTTGTTGGCATAGCCAGCAAAAGAGAGATCGTCAGCTCCACTTTCTGTCTCCCTCCAGGAGACAAGTGTCAGCAGAGCCACCATGAGGCTCTGCCAGTCTGGCTCAACCCCTTTCCACCTTCCATTAGCAACAAATGAAAATCGATGGGTTAGCACTTCATCCGCTCACTTAGAGGGGAGAAAACCTTGCAGCAAATGCTGAATAACTGGCATTTTACAAATTAAGCATCTTAAGGATATGAGCCATTTTGCATTCCTGCTAAGCAGAATTAAATTGGGTTTTGAATTTTGGTAGAAATGAATGGGGAAGATGAAGGCAAGATTTTGTTTTCAGTTTCTTTTTGTAAGCACGCGGAGTGGTGAGCCCAGGGCAGGGGTCCGTAGTCCTGATTCCCACGCCCTGCCACTGCATACGTGTAGAGAACGTGCCACAAGGTGACACAGAGTGGCTCGGAGACCTGCAGCCTGGCTCTGGCCTAAGCAGGGTCCCAGCGCCTGTCTGGCTTCTGCCCACCGAGGCCTCCTGACGGTGAGCACTACTCTGGGGCCTTAGGACCGGTCCTGATCACAACCGGGGGAATGTAGAAGCTCGAAGGCCATTCCCTGGCTCAGAGTGTCATGATGTCATCGTTGCTATAAATCAGCCTCGACCCCTTTCAGAATCAGGTTCAGAATCCAGGATCCTACCTTGCTTACAGTAGCCACTCCCCACATCCCCACTCCAGTCCGGGCAGAGAGGCCTCAGTGGGGTATCTGTCTGGTTAACCTGCCTGGTGTTTGACTCCTCCTGAGGCTCTCCCTAGCCTTGCCCCTGGGCTCCACCTATTAGACAGGTCTTCATGTGACCAACAACCCACCTGCCTCAGTGTCTCCCTGCTGGGCCCCACCCATCCATTCACAACGACCCCCTTTTCCCACACACACAGACATCCTCAATCCCAGACACCCCACATCTGTCCCAGGCCATCAAATCCCGTGTCTGCTGGACTGACACGTCTCCTTGTGCCTGGGGCTGAGTCTGTGTCCCCAGGACCCAGGCCTACAGTGCCTCAGCCTGCAGTGATAAGCCTTGCTCAGTCCTGAGGGGGGAAGGAGGTCTTGATTTCTCAGGCATTTCTAGACCCCGGAGTAGAGCCAAGCCTCCCCCCAGGGGTGGGGGTGCTGACGGAGCAGGCGGCAGCATGGCTAGCCAAGCCCTGGCACGGGCACCCCCACAGCAACGTGGGTAAGGAAGAAAGCAGTGGGGACACACGCCACGGCAGGGACCAGGCCTTTCCTCTCCAGACCCCGACCAGGGCAAGCGGGCCAGGGTCACCCAAAGCACACCCTCCAGGAAGCCCTCCCGGATTGATCAGAGGAGAGAAGTGATCTCTTCTCTGACTTCCAGCCCTGCCTTTAGAACCCAGGGTCATTGCCACCCTCCTTCCTTGCCTGACAACTGCCCCTTCACGTACGAGGCTGTCGGTCACAAGCTGTAACGGGGACTTAGCAGCATCCTTATTCCAGTCACAGTGCGAGCTGGGCAGGTTGACAGGATTAGAGCTGTAAACCTTCACCTGTACCAGCCCCCCAATCCCAGGCCCAGCCACACTCAAAGGACACAGTACAGGGTCATACGTCTCCCGTGGGCACCTGGGCTGAGGAGAGGGGGTGTCGCCATGGCCAGGATGCCCCCGGGGTGCCGTCTGAGCAGCACTTACCGATCCTCAGGGAGTGCGGACTGCAGGTGACCATCACAAGCCACGCAGGGAGCAGCACCACAGGCGCAGAGACTCGGGGCATCTTCCAGAAATCCTCATGGAGCCCTCTGCTGGTCTGGGCATGACATAACTCTGCGAGAGAGCGGTGCGAGGGCGTGAGTCCTACGTCCCTGCTAGAAAGCCACCCCTCCAGTCCAGTGACCCCAGCTACCCACCCCCAGAGCCTCTGTGGGAGGGCCAAGAGCCCCTCCACAGGACTGCTGGCAGTGCCCACGGAGCGCTCCAGGCTGGCTCCAGGCCTCTGTCCTTCGTCCCTGTGCCCAGGTCACAGGAAGCTCAGGGTCTAACTCCTTCCTCCTCGTCAAAATGGGGGCAAGTGCTGTCCTTCAGCTGAATGATTTGTGGTGCCCCTCTTTTTTAACATCTCGAACTGGGGACAAAGCCCTCTATCTGCTCCAAGGAGCAGGAGCCATGGATGAACAGAAGGGGCCAGGGTTGGATGGTGGTGCCAAAGCCCCTAACACAGCCCACGGCTGCTCACTGAGGAGTGGTGTGAGGAAGGGCTGCGCTCGCATCCAGCCCCTGCAGGTGCCGGCCGGGGGGTCTGCGTGAGGGCGTCTCGTGGTCAGTCAACCCAGTTTCCTCACAGGTAAAAAGGCCCAACACCCCTGTCTGGTGGAGTAGAACTGAGGACTAAGACCACATAGAAGGAGCTGCCAAGCTCGGGGCCTGGCCTATAGGAGGAACTATTCACATGCCCGGTCCTCTTCAGCCCAGATGGGCAGGAGGGGGTCATCGGCTGGTTTGCACATCTGCTCCTGTTGCCTTCCTCCATCATCCCCTCTCCTCCTTCCCAGGGCAGGGGGTGGGGAGCTCTGGTGTCAAAGCCAGAACCTAGGAGGGGGCTGCCTCCCCTCAAGGTAGTGTGGCTATTACCCTCTCACAGAGACCTTCCCAAGCCCGAGACCAGAGTCTGTAGGCTGCCCCACCACTGGGGTGAGGGTGGGGCTGCTGAGCACCTGGCTATGACAATCCTGGGTCAGTCACCCTTTGTTAGGAAAGCAGACAATCCAATAGAAACATGGGCAAAAGACCAGAACAGAGTCTGCCCTAACAACTATACCCAAAGGCCTAGACATGCCATCTAAACCACAACAAGACACCACTATACACTCGCCACAATGACTTTTATTTTTTAAAGACACTACCAGGTGTTGACAGGATGTGGAACAACTGGAACCCTCGTATCATGTGAAAGGGAGTGGAAGTGGCCAGAACTGCTTTGGAGAACTGGCCTCCCACAGCTTCACACACACGCTAGTGACCCAGCAGCTCCTCGCCCCGGCATATACGCAATGGAAACGCACATACGTGCTCACCAGACAGATGAGCAAGTTCACGGCAGCACTCTGCCTTTCCCCACACTGGGGACTCCACAGATGTCTGGCAGCAGAGTGGAGAGATATAGGGCACGTTCTTCACACAGTGGGAGGCGTACGGAGGGCCGACGAGTCATCAGCAACTGCATGTGACAGTGTGGATGAGTGTCCCAGCCAGTGCTTAACGGAAGACATCACACGAGGACGCGAAGTGTCATTCCACCGACACAAACGCAGACCAAGGCCATCCTGTGCTGTCAGACGTCTAGTCACCGGCTACCCCTGGGGGTGGGCCGTGACAGGGAGGGGACGTGCAGGGTCTTCTGGCGGTGCTGGTGATGTCCTGTTTCTCACCCAAGTGTGTTGAGTTTATGAAAACTCATTGAGCAGTACACGTCTGATCACGTCCACTTTTCTGTATTTGTGTTATACTTCAGTAGAAATTTTGTTGAACGACATCCCCCCCCCACGCTCACACTCCATGCCCCAGCCGTACCCACACCTTGCAGTTTCCTCTGCACCCCATGCTCCTCCCTCTGCTGCAAAGATGCTCCTCTCCCCAGCCCCTGACATTTGCCAAAATCAGGCACCCCCTCTGTGTGCCATCACAGCAGCCTCTGGTGGCTCTGACACCAGCACTTCCTTCCCTCCGGGGCTGCTGCATTTACGTGTCTTCACCTGGGACGCATGGGGGCTTCTTAAAGGCAAGGACTGTTTCCGGTTTACTGTTGTATGCCCAGAGTCTACTTGTGCGCCGTAGGGGGACAGGACACATGTGCTCAATGAATGCAAGGCCTCAAGCAGTCGCCTCCTTTAGGGAGACAGAGGGACATGAAGGGTAAAGGACTGGGGCAAAGATAGCCGAGCTGTGGGCAAGTCAGGCCTAGTACTTCTGTCCTGTAATTCATGGAGACAGAGGGCAGGAAACGGTCTCAGGGAAGCTGGGCATTCTTACACGTGGACACAGTCAGTTGTTGAAATGTCTGTTCTCCACTAGAATGTAAGCTCAACAGGGATGTGGGGAGTGGGGATGGGGACAGAAATCTTATTTGTCTGTTTCTTCAGAGCCCAGAAGAGTGTCTGGCATACATTACAGCCTCGATCAGTATTTGTAGAGTGGATAAATGAATGAACTGTCAAAGGGGAAAGAACTGTAAAAAATCTGGTTAGGCTATATAAAAGTAATATTAAATATAATCATTCATGTCAAATGCCTTCCATTTGTGCCTGATCGGCAGTCTGCATAATAATTATTATGCAGACTGCTAAATAGATGTCAGATTAGCCTGTGTAAATTCTACTTCGTGACAGAACTACACTCAGTTCCTGCAGGCCTGACTTCTGACATTCATGGCCTTGAAGCCTGGCTCATCCTGGAAACCAAATGTAAGGACGGCAATGGCTGAGGTCCGGGCTGCTCTTGGGCCTCCGCTGTGTGACCCTGGTTGGTTGACCAGATGTCCTGTTTTAAACAGGACAGAAAATAATAGTACTGTCCCATTTCAAATGGGACGTCTGGTCAGCCTAGTCTCACTGGGCTACATTCTAGACCCTGGGCATAATGATGAGAAATAATCTCCTCTCAAACCTTACAGGAATAAAAAGAACCATCATCCTACATGTCTGTAAGGCTCAAGGGTTTGCAAAACTTTGCATATGAGAGCACCAAGATGAAGCTCTCAGATCCTTCATCAAAAAAAACACACAAAAAAATTGAGGTTTTATTTTCACTTCGATGTATTAATCTTAGAACCTAAGAGTGTAGGGTTTATTAACTGAAAGTATTTTAATAGTTTAGGGATAAAAAGGACATTATCCTGGAGATAAAGCACCAATGCCCTCTTCCCACTAACACTGCCCCTCTCTGGGAATTTCACCTGCACCCATGGTTCGCTACCACCCGCATGGTGTGGCTTCTAAATCGGCATCTCAAGCCCAGAGCACCTGCACTGAGTTGCCATGTGGATGTCCCACAGCACCGCAGACACACCTCATCCTAGAGAGAAGGTATCCTCTCCACGACTCCAGCCAGCTGCTTCTCCTCCCACATTCTCCTTAGCACCACAAGGCACAAGTCACCAAAGCCAGACACTTGAAAGTTACCCTAGATTTCTCCTTCCCCACACACCCACATCTTCTCAGTCACCAAGTCCTGAGAGTTCTGCCCCTTGAATGCCATAACTAGGCTGACCACACGTTCTGTTTTAAATGGGAGAGAAAACAATGGTACTGTCCCATTTCAAACAGTTTGTGTGGTCAGCATTGAATTTAGTCCAGTGAGATTAGGCTGACCAGATGTACCGTCTGAAATGGGACAGTACCGTTGTTTTCTGTACTCCTTAAAATGGGATGTCTGTGGTCAACCTACCATAACCTACCTTCTCTCCATCACCGTGGCCCTCTCCAGTGTGTCAGCAACAACCAGACCTCTGTAATAGCAGCCATCTTGGTCTCCAGTGTTTTCCTGGCAGCAGCCAGGGTTCTTACTAAAATATAAACTTGGTAATGACTCACCCTGGCCCCAAAGTCCTGGGTAGCTCTCTGTTGCATAAAGGACCACTCCTCACTCCCTTCCATGATCTGGCTTCTGCTCTCCTGTCCCATGCCACCCATCCCCTTGCACCTGACACCCCAGCAGAGCTCAACCCCCAACTTCCCTCAGGACGCCACTCTGCATGTACGTGGAATGTAATCTCATCCCCTGATGGCCTGGAATCTGCTTTTCCCAGGCACACTGCATTACCCAGATCTGAGGCTTTCTGTGATCCTTTCACCATATGCTGTCACCATACCTGGAACATTCCTCATTACGGCACACATCCTGCTTATGACAATATTGTCTGTCTCCTCGCAGAACTGACAGCTGGGAAGGGAGGCTGTGGCAAGCACCTAGCACATTATCAAGCACGTAGCAGGTGCTCAATTAATACTGGCTGACTGAATAAATGAACAGACGGTATCAACAGGCATTTCCTGAGTTTACATCAACATGAAAGAAATTCCCAATTTGGCTTATACATTTGGTATACTCTGTTGCTAAAACAAACAACCTAAGCAGACATAATGCTGTAGATCTGGGCAAAAGGTGATCACAGAAATATATGTTGCAAAGGGAAAGGAAGCAAACATTTACTGCCTTTTCTTTTCTGTGCTCAGGGCTTAGGCTGATAGTCACGGTAAAAAATGTGAGCTTGAGTCCTGCACTGCCATTTACGAGCTGTACGCCTTGGGCAAGTTACTTCTCTAAACCCTGACTTCTTCATTTGTAATATACAGATGACAGAAGTACCCTCAAAGAATTATTATGAGTAATAAGATGCTTACTTTGTGCTGCTTGCAATAAGCCCTTGATGCATGTTAACTATTCCTGACTATTACACTACCCTGTAAGATACTGTTGCACACATTTCACAAACGGAAGCTAAGACTCAGAGAGGTTCAGGAATTTATCCATTTGCTGCAAGTGACATGCTCATGTACCTTGGAACCCCAGTAGTGTTGGGGCTCAAATTTGAGAGTCTAATCACATGCAATCGCAATGCGCACGCTCCTTCCTTGACTAGAGTCGTATATGGAAGCCCTGGCAGATCTTAAGTCCAAAGCAGGTACACAAACATGGCTTCCAACTTCCAGGGGCCTCTGACAGTCCCCACCTAAACAGAGCTGGGCCTCAATCCTACACTTTAGGTAACTTGGAAGGTGGAAAGTCTAAAAACAGAACTTCCCCATGCAACTGAGGACACTGTTTTGACACAGTAGGACAGTCGTGTCCATCATAATGAGTGCAGAGTTAGGGCCCAATGTGTATGGACGCCAGGCAGGATCTGGCTGAGAGGTAAGGGAATGCTCTCCAGCAGCTGCTCCCCTTGGAGCCTGTTTCCTCATTGGTGACATGGGAATATCAATGCCTACCTGGTGGGGTGATGGGCACCAGGAGAGCAGGGAATGTGTCGGAATTTTCCACCTGTGTCCCCAGTACCTAGCACAGGCTGGCACATAGCAGGCACTCAAAACATCATCTGTTGAAATAATGAAAGAATCCAATCAGGTAATAATGGATGTGAGAAAGGCTTTGTCTGCATGAACTATTTACTCATGACTTACATTCAGAGCCCTTATCCCGGGACTTCACAATCCTGGCCCAATTCCCTCACTGTGTGAGCGCTCCTGCTCAAGCCCCCAGCCCTCACCGTCGCAGTGGTGGGCAGCACCTGACCGCACGCCGTCCCGTGAACGCTTGAAGGACACCATGTGGAACACTGTGGAACACCGGACTGCGTTATCAGTTACCTGCCCAGGACACTTCCTCACCCAAACACCCAAAATCAGACATCCCCACTTCTTACAGAATGGAATCTCAGACCCATTTTTTCAGAATCTGAAGTTTGGTCAGCTTCCACAAGCTAGGAGGATCTAAGGTCTCTAAATGCCTCTGACCCTCTTCCATGCTCCTATTTTGCACACAAGCTCCCTCTTATTCACCACTACCCCATGGCACCCGGTGCAATGCAGCTACCAAGAAACGTGTTGAATGCATGCATGCATGAATGAACGAATGCTTGCTTAAATGTGCGCTAACGCACGGCCTCTCTCTAAGACTGTAAGCTCCTGGGGGGAGGGGAATGCCCATGTGGGCCGTGTGTCTTCCCAACACACGCGCTATGGTGCCTACGATAACCGGAGGCTCGGTTCACGTTTGCTGATCTGACTAGCACGGTGGATAAGCACAGACAGGCAGCACATGCCAACAGCTCCCAGTGCTCAGGTGACTAGAATGCTGTCTGGACTCCCTGGCCCAGATGTGCGAAACAGCTACTCCCCTCCTGAGGTGTCAACAGGCCCTCCGCTGGGCTCTCTCTCATCCTCACAGGGCTATTACACCAGTCATCGTGATTTTTTCAAGGCTGGCAGCCACCACACAGTGTTTGCTGGTGGGGAGGACAGAGGAAGTTGGAGGGACAAGCAGATGAGCACAGGCTTTCTCTTGGCTGTGGGCAATGAGACCTGATTACTCCCCAGGATGCTCAAGACAAACGATGGGGGGCTTCTCCGCTGTGCTGACTCCCCGCCCACAGAAACTCCCAGCAGAGCCAGCAGCACGGACAGGACATGCAGGGTGGCAGGGCAGCCAGGGGAGGGGAATGGGTCCGCCCCAGCCCCTATGGCCTCCTTGAAGGAGACTCCACCTTGGTGAGCAGATACAGTGGGGCAGCCTGTGCAAGTGTCCCATCGCCCGATGCCAGGATGCAGGCCTGTCCCGGGAAGCAGGGACCCGGGTGTTCCTAGCTCTAGGAGTCACCTCTCCGAGCCACAGTTTCATTCTGTAAAATGAGGAAATCAGACTAAATGATCTCTAAAGTTCTTTTAAGCTCCAAAATTCTTAAGTTCTAGGAACTGTGCTTTATGATAACAGGTATTAATTGAATACTTACTTACCAGGTACAAAGTACTGTTTCAGACTCATTGCTGCTCAAATGAACCCTATGAGGCAGGGACTCTTCATCTCCCCGCCTACAGGTGTGGAACCCAAAGGTGGGAGGTTGAGTGAGCCTTGCCCAGGTCACTGAGCTGGTCAGTGGAAAACCAGGCCATCAGCTCCAAGACCCATTTTTACCTACCCCTCTCTACAAGGACTCTCCCTACATATCCCAGAACCTGGCACAGAGTTGGCACCTGAGGGAATGTTGGAATGTTGGACTATAATGATGATCACGATGTTGAAAAAGAAGACAATCGAAATGCAAGTAGATCCAGGGCCCATCTGCATACTTTGTCAAATCAGGGGGCAAACAGCAGAAGGATGAGTCTGGGGGTGTCCTTTGACAAGATGATTAGTCCAGGTGTCCTCGGCCCTGGACTAACACAGCAGGTCAGCCAGGGTGCTTGGCATCCGTGTGGGAGCTGGGCCAGGTCTGACTCATCGGGTTAAACTGAAGAGCAGTGGCTGGCCCAGCCAGGCCCGACTTTAGGGGACAGTATTCAGGGAGCACAGAGACTCAGGACACATGACTAGTGACAGCTGTTCTCAGTCTAGGACACTAATGAGCAGGACATAGGGGATCCTGGTCTTTTTCCCTCTAAATCACTTCCTGTATAGATTTTAGGTTGAAGCCCTCAGTCCACCTCTAAACAATGTCCCCTCACCAGAGGCCAGAGAAGATGTCCCTTGTTTCCAAATCCCAGCTGTCACTACACGTCCTTAAGGGGGGTACGTGTAACACTCAGTAAACGTGAACACCTTGCTTTCCTCTCTCGACCCGCTTCCAAGGCTCCCTCAGACCTGACAACGGGCACCTATCTCCTCCCAACAAGACGTCTTCCACACCTCTTGCTAATATTGATCTACAGCCTTTTCACCTTCAAAATGCTGCAAGTCCTGAAGCAGTCAGGCCTCCTTCCTCACTCGACTCAGCCTGGCATAGGAGAAAACTCAGGATGGCAGGTAGAGAGCTATGGGACTGTGGGCCCCTCTTCTAACCTCTGGAGGGTTCCATTTCCCTTTCTGTAACATGGGGAAATGACACTCCACCATCCACCTTAACAGGTTGCTAAGGGGACCAAATTCGACAATGCACGAAGCCTTACTTTGCAGATGAGTTAAGTGTTGTTCTCTTACTCTAGAAGTTCTCTTTAAAAAAGCATGTAAATAGACGTACTACCGGTAGATGATTTATACTTTATGCCTTCAACAAACATTTCTATTGAATGTCTACAGTGTAGCAGACAGTACCCAGGGCCTGGGACACAGCTGCTGACCTTGTGGAGCTTGCACTCAAGGGAGGAGATATTGATCCCATTTCCCAGCAGCTGATGCCATAATTACAGATGGTGAAAGAGAAGGACAGGGCACTATGCAGCAGGGAGACCTCATGGGGCGGGAAGGGCAGGCGGCCCTGAGGACTAAACGTCTGACTTGAGTTGATCAGTTCCTTTGAAGGGGGCAGAGTGAGCAGGGAGAAGGTGACCCCAGAAAGAGGGAAGGACATGGAGAAGCCCCAGAGGCCTCTGGTAGCATGCAGCGTGGTGCATTTCGGAAATGGTTGGAAAGTTGAGTGTCTTCTCTACGTATCTGCTGTGTTCTTGTCTGGTCCTCCTCCCCTCACGCTGTCTCCCTCTTCCCCCAGATCCGGAATAAGGCTCCATATCCAAAGCTGATTAACTCCATGAGCCTGTACTGGACCCAGCATCCTTCACAGACAGGGGAAGGAGGCTGCAGCACGCACAGCTTTGTGCTACAAAGCAGGGGGTTAGAGGTGAGAAGATGGAGTTAATCCTGAGTCGCACCGAGCCAAGGGAAATGGGAAGAGGACCATGGAGGCAGACGTGAAGGGCAAGACTGATTTCAGATGGTAAAAAATGACCCTGGCATTTATCAGAGGCCACCAGGCTGGACTCTGGGGGAGTCAAGCGCCTAGCAGAGACCACGTGAGCCGAGGCTTTGAAATAGAATAGCCCAGTGCCGGAGCCGTGTGTACCACATTGAGAGCAGAAAGACCTTGTAGGAGGGTCCCCAGAAGAGGAAAAAGCAGGGAAGAAAGCTGTGAAGAGAAGCTGCTTTTAAGGATATTCTATTACCCCTAGAGATAAACACAGCCCTCCCTCCCCTGCTGGGGAATCTGTCCAGGTGTTTAGAAGGATAGGGACCATCCTGGAGAAGCTTGTCCAAGTCTTGGGGTGAGGTTGTGTGCATTGCAACCTTCCATAAAGGCATTTGAAAGACACTGAGCTGTGTGATGAAGTGGAGGGCGGGGGTACACTCAGAATTTAACCATCTGAAGGCAGAGATGGGTTACTGAAGACTTACAGACGATGCTACACAGAGGATCTTCAGCTCCACTGAGGTCAAAGCCAGAGGGAAAAATACTTTCACTGATGTTAGCAATAAAGAAGCCACGCCCCGAGGCTGAGAGCTGCTGGGTCACACACATGGAGCCCCCATGCCTTGGCCTGGCTCCATGATGCCCAGGTGGACACCTCACTGTGTCTGTCCTTTCCATGGTCATGTCACAAACATATCAGCCTTGTCGGTGTCTCAGTCACATTATCAGAAAGTAAGTCTGTCTTTTCTATTTTTCATAAGTCCTAGCTAGAGAGGTGAGCAAGCAGCTATCCCAGGGTGCAGGCCCTCCTCTCGGAAACCTCCAAGGTGTTGGAGGGAGGGGGCGAGGGGGTGGGTGTTAGGAGACTAGGAAAGCTAGATACTCTAAAACGAAGGTCCATAACAAAGTAAGTAGTGTCCCAATGGACTTACTCTACTGGTACCATCTACGCTCAGCACAGTTCTGGGAACCGCCTAAGAGCACAGGTGTGGTGCATCCCACCTCTTTCCTTCCATCCAGCCCAGTTAGCACTGCTGACCATCAGCTTAGGAAAGGCCTGGCCTCAGGCTCTGTGAGGAGCAGAGAGCAGAAACCTCTGCTGGCCAGCTGCCCACTGGAGAGCGGGTTCTAGAACTACAAACAGGGGTAAGGGGAAGACTTGCTTTTCATTCTAAAGTGTACTCCACTGCTCACATTTTAAACTAAGATGTGGAATTGCTTTTTCAATTAAAAAATCTAGTTGATGATTTCAAAAACAATAAAGACTCCCACTTCCTCAATGACTGACTCCAAGACCTAGCCAGTAACTTAACCCCGAGCCTGGATCCCCTCCTCTGTATGGTGAGCCTAGTAACACCTCACCTTCAAGTGCTCAGTGACTGCTGGGCCTACTCAGCTCAACTGCAGCCTCTCCAGATCACTGGTCACGGGCCCAAGTGCTGTGGCTGCCAGCAGAGCTGAGCTGCACTGCTGCTCAGAGCTGACCCTAGACTGTGATCGGAGATGGCACACCCCTCCCAGCCACAGTTAACAGGCAATAAACTCCTTCCTTGCTCCCTCCATAGTACCCACCCCCGAGTCTACAGCAGCCACAGCGCTCAGCTCTGAGCACCCTCTTGGCCAGATCCCAGGCCCTGGGTAAGAGGAGGGCCCTCCCCCTCAGAAGGAGGGATCCTAGAGGGTCTGCTATGTTCAGCTGGCATCTGAGGGGCTCAAGGATGCAGAGGGAAC
This sequence comes from Lyroderma lyra, assembly GCA_004026885.1. Taxonomy (NCBI): domain Eukaryota; kingdom Metazoa; phylum Chordata; class Mammalia; order Chiroptera; family Megadermatidae; genus Lyroderma; species Lyroderma lyra. The sequence goes on from PVJL010006520.1 coordinate 29,701, forward strand.
TCTCTCCAGGAGCTGACCTGGGCTCCTGCATTTGTTACAAGTGAGAGTAGCTCTCATTCAGCTTGTCAAAGCCCCAGCACCTTTCCTCTGCCACGGCCTGGACATATCACAGATGCCACAGGCTAAGCCACGTGAGTCTGGGTTGGTAGCACAGGGGATGAAGGCTTTATTCTTCCCCTTGCACAGTCTCAGGACAACCTTGGGGGAAACCTTGACTTCCTTAGCAAAGCAAGGGAGCTGACTCTGCCCCCCACACCCTGCCCCTCACACCCTGCCCCTGAAAGGACCTTGGTGAAAGGGGCAATAAACATGAGAGCCCAGCTCCAGCTGCCAGAAGGGGAGAGGAAGCTGCAAGTGTTGCACATCAACCAAGGGGGCTGCCACGGGAACGGGACCCAGGCATACCTCCCAACTCTGCAGCACTGTGCCAGCAGCCCGGCCCCACATACTCTGGGCCCATCCAGCTCTGTGCGGGGCCATCAGCCTCTCAGGTGTGCTGTCTGCCTTCAAGAAGCTTAGTGGAAAAGTACAGTATCCTTATGTGAAATATAAAAGTAAAGCAACACACTTGAGAGCTCTTGATGCATGATGGGAATGAAGCAGCTTCTACAAGACAGCCAGCCTTCATCACAAGGGAAGAATATGTGCTGGGAAGGCAGGCACGAAGGCATCCCTGGGCCCGGGTAGTGGGAGCAAGATTCCTGGAAGATGTAGGCCACACTGGGAGCCCTGAGGCACATGATAGACAGGTAGGGGGTCTTCCAGGTGTGCACTGAGAAAAGCAAGGGGTGTTCAACACACAGTAACTAAACCAACTTGTCACGAGTGCATTGTGTCAGAGGGGCCCAGGGACCAGTGTTGGCGTCAGATTCTAGAGGGCCTTAAACACCAACGTTAAAGGGGCCATGGAAAGTTTCTGGGTGATGGAGGCCCAAGATCAGAGCTGTGCTTTAAGGAAGTGGATGCCAGATAACCTAGAGAGCAGAGGTCACTTAATGGAGGCTTAACCACAGGTGAGGGGACACTGAAGGGAATGGGCCCCATCCTGCCTGAATACTGGGGTCCTGGATTTCCCTACAGGCTGGAAAACCAAGATCCTGAGTAGACCAGCACTGGGTAGGAGTGTGCTCTGTGGCTCTCCAAGGATAGCAGAGCCTGGGAGCTCCGGGGCCAGGCTCGGTGGGAGATGCGACAACAGACATATGGCCACGTCCTGACTGGGCCCGTCTACACATGGACCTCTAGTGGGAGTGACTCTCCAAGAGCCTGGGCTTGGAGAAGGCCTGTGTTCAGACCTGGCTTTGCCACTTGTTGCCCATGACCATGGTCAAGGCCTGAAATCTCTCCGTGCCTTACTTTCCCATAAAATGGGTCTTGTCTACTTCAGCAGGTCGTTCAAAGATTCAAGGGGACGTTATATGAGAAAATGATCAGAAAGTAAAGAGGTTTGGTTTTTCTAAATCAGATCTGCAGTTGGTTACTTCTTACCTCCTCCCACGCACACCCCCAACATTTCACTCCCTGTCTTTTGTTTAATCTAAAATCTATGTCTGACTCCTCATGTCTCAGATTTATTGAAATGGATGAATGACTTATCTTTCTTTTCTACAAAACACTTAGGACAATGTTTTCTGCCTAGTTGGAGCACAGTAAATGCATAATTGATTATTTAATAAAAGTGAAGCTATAGAGGATGTTTTAATGCTACTCATCGTCTTAGTGCTAGTAAAAAAAAATAATCAGATGGCACGTTGGCGATGTCTCTCGTGCCTTCTACCTCCATTCACAAAACTTCACATAATTCATCCCGAGGGAGCAGTGTAAAGGAGTGGTCTGCAGCATCTGCTTTAGCCAGAAGCTGAGTCTGGGTTCGGCTACTTACTAGCTGTGACCTTGGGCAAGTGATTGACCTTTCCAACCCTCAGTTTTCCCATCCAGAAAAATGGAGAAAATGTTTGCTATTCCTAAGGTTGCTTTCAAATATTAGCTACAATCTTAGCAGTATGGCTGCAAATACAGAGTGCTCGATGCTTACGCGTTAATTGAAATTATGGCGAGCTGTTGTTGTGATTATTGCTATTATTGTCCAAAGCCAAATCACCAGGATTTGGGAGGAAATGGTATTTGGGTACAGATCCTCATTAGTGTGAAGGGTTGTGAGCACTCTTTGACCGCTAATGGACTGAGCCTCTCATTGGAGAAAGCAGATGAGGATGGGCTTTGAAACGGCTAGACCCTAGCAGACCCTAACAGCCAACCTAACATCACGCTATCAAGTGGCATCTGGCACTGGGGACAGGGACTGGATCAGTCGGCCCTTTCTGGTGCTGCTAACCCAGCGTTAATGGTGCAAGTGATTTATACACAAGGCCCACCTGCTGTGCTCAGCAGCCGAACCCGCAGGAGGGTGATTGACTGGAACTTAAGCACAGGGGGACACATTAGGAGGGGAGCACATTAAACACGAAGAACAGCACACAGTCCCCAGGAGAAGGGGCAGGCAAGGGACCTGAACGCAGGCACCAGACAGCCACGCTCCAGAACAGGAAGGAAGGCTCTCCTGACACCACAGCTGGCTGTCCAGACCAGCGCCTGCACAGAGTGGGGAGGGCAGGCCAGCATGCCAGCCGCTCTGCGGCCCGCTGTCCCCAGGCGATCACATGAATGATCACTGGTAGATAATGGGCTCCCTAAGGCTGGTGCGGGCGAAGGTCGATGAACACCATTCACTTGTTCATTCACTTGTTCATCTACACGCTCAGTATGCATTCATTAGGCATCACTGCAAATGGAAAGAAAGCCAGTAAGAAACAAGACAAGTCTTTCAAAGAGAGATAGGCACAGACATCAGTCACCAGACAGAAGCCGGGAAGTGCAGTCACACAGCCCAGGCATGAGGCAGTGCTGGCTCCGGACAGAGAGCTCTCAGTGCTGCCCAGGCACAGACAGGGCAGGCTGCAAAGAGACCCTTGCACTGGTCTTGAAGGATGGCGATCCACACACATACGCACCATGCACACATACATTACATACTATACATGCCTACGAGTATACACACACATGCATACAACGTTCACATACACACATACACACACCTATACGATCTCCTCAGGCTTTATGCAGCTGAGAGGGAAACCTGAGGCCCAGGGCTCTCAGAGCTCCACCAGGTTCTCAGCATATTGTGAAATCAAAGGGAAAAGGACACACTCAGGGACACAACAGAAAGCAGTCCTTATCTTTGACCAAGCGATGAAAGGAAACCTCTTCATCCCACCTCCTGGAAAGATTTTCCGATGCTCTGAGCAGTGACTTTACACCTGGGACTCTCCTCCTGGCCTGCCTTCCTCTTCCTCCTCCTGAGAGATCAGACCACAGAGACGGATAGAGACGTTTCAGGAAGCCATCAGAGTAGCAGCCAAGTGCATTAGCTCCGGAAGGCTGGGTTCCAATCCCACATCCCTCATTTATTAGCCACAATCAGGATATTAACCTCTGAGCTTTAGTCACTTCATCCATAAAATAGTGATAATAATTGTACCTTTCTCATTGGGCTGTTGGCAGTTTAAAATGAGAAAGTGCTTAGTACAGTGCCTGGCACATAGCTAAGTTCACCATAAATATATTCTAAACATAATTCACAATGGTACCCCATCCATGATACCTGAATGCAAACAGCCCTACTGAGTTTGATCCGTGCACACATTTAATCCAGCACAGAGCACTTTCATTACCACTATTTCATTCATTCAGCACAGACTTACTGACGTGGGAGACATAGGTCTTGTACAAAAACAGTGTCCTTGTCCTTGCATAATTAAAAACCATATCTGTGTCTGCACAACTGTACACACACACACAATAGTACACATGTATACACATGTGTGCACACACATATACACATGTGTGCACACACATATACACAGAGCCCCTGGACACTTACCTACATTTAAAGTACAATTATCTACATAGTTTCACTGAAGTTATTAAAGTCTAAGCAGTAGGCAACACAGGGATGACTATACTTTGGTTTATGAAAGAGGAAACTGAGGCAAAGAGAAAATAAATGTCTTGCTCTAAGACTAGGAAGAAAGTGCAAGAAGGACTAACACTGCTGGGCGTCGTCAGCACCGTGAATGTGCATGTGACTTAACCTTTTCCATAGGATGACTTCGGCAAGTCGTACGACTACCCGATGAGCCCAAGCCACTGCCCTTTTGCAAAGATTAAGAAACAGGAACGCAGATGGTAATTTATCAGGGATCACAAAGCCAATAAGCGATGGGCCAGAATCAGAACAGTTCTGTCCGGTTCAGATCCGCCACTTATCCCAGGGGAACGAGTAGATTTGGTAAGTGGCACTGTTCTGATAAAGTGCAGGCCATCCGGCTGCAGGCCCAGCAGCCTGTACTGTAACCTCTAACAAACACTGATGGCAGGCCTACTGCGTGCTTGGCGTTGTGTTCTGACAGGTAACCCCGTGTCCTCGCAGTTCCTCCCACATCTCCTGCATGGTTCTACCTCAGGGCCTTTGCAGGGCTCTGCCCTTTGTCTAGAACGTTCCTCCCCCAGAAGAGCTGGCACATGCTCTTACCCTCTTCTAGGCCTTGATTCAAATCCTGCAGTCTTGGGGGGTCTTTATCCTGTCTGCTCTACTTCCTTTCTTTCCATAGTACTTACCACCACCTAGTTTATTATATAATTTCCTTATTTATTATGTTTCTTATTTATGTGGCTTGCCCCTATACACACTTGCTAAAACGTAAGCTCCCGAGAGCAAGGGTTCTATCCACTTTGTACTTCGTGTCCAAGGCACCTAAAACAATACCTGCCATATAGTAGGTGCCCAGTAAATGTACTGACTAAAGATGAGGAACATGAGAAGAGTAAATGAATAGTTAGGTTAAACACTGACACGGATGACTTAGGCTGTGGGCATGCTGTGGAGGGAGCTGTTGCCACCAGGAGTTTCTAATCCCTGCTGGGGGCGGGTGGCTTTACGAACAGGTGACAACTCAGACAGAAGCAGTACTAGAAGCTTGCGATTTGCAATGTTTTGACACAGAAGATGAAGTGAAAAGGAAGCTATCTGAGAATTTCAAAGAATTCTTCTCTTGGATACAAGGAAAACCCAAGGCCACTGTGGGCCATGCCTAAGCCCAGCTGAAAGAAGGAAGCCAGGCTCTGCTCATCAGCACGTACTGAAGGAACAGGAACACAGAGAATGGGCAAGCTGAGTATGGGTTCTCACAGCCAGGAAAGCCCAGAGACCCGGCACAGAGAACCCTTCTGGGTGAAGAGAAGAGATCCCAGAGTCTCAGAGCTACAAGGAGCCTTGGAGATCACCTAGAAAAGGCTCCTCAACCCACAGACAGCAGAACAAAGCTCCTAGAGGGAAGATGACTAATCAAGGTCAAGAGTTTGTGTCAGAACAGGTTCTAAAACCTGAGTCTCCTTTTCATGGTAGTACACACTTGTATTTGCTTGTTTGTTTCTACTGTCTTCCATAAACAATCTCTATACCAGGTACTGAGGACACAAGATACTGTGTGAGGCAGATAAACAAATCAAACTATAATACAAAGTATGCAGTGTAAACATGCCATCGAACTATAATACAAAGTATGCAGTGTAAACATGCAAGAAGTGTTTTCTCATTGTCACAGGAACACTGGGAAGGTGTACCCAAGCCCGTGAGGGGAAGCCACGTTCGCCTCCCCCAAATATGCCTTTTGTGATATTATTTTAGGCTGGCTATTTTTAAGAAACAAAAGGCTCAGAACCTTTGACTTTCCCTCTAACTACCTAAAAGAATTCAGACAGAGGACCTGCTAGAAAGGGAACTGTCATCATAGATAGCTATAGTTTAATATGAACCAGGTATGACAGACAGGGAGCAACCTAGCAAGGCCCATTTGATCCAAGTCCTCTATGTCCCATTGATAAAGATGGCCCAGCAAACATTTGTTCACCAAACATTGGCTTTTCTATTGCCACGTGAATTGCCTTCCTGACTTTTGCAGTCTCAAACCACATCTCCCCGTCTTCGCTCCAAAATGGCATGTAAACCTCAATGTGTCTGTCAACCCCCTTATTCTTATGGAATTCCCATAGGTACACATAAAATTATCATTTTCTTCTCTTAAATTGTCTCATGGTAATTTGATTATTAGTCCAGCCAGAAGAACTTAGAAAGTCAGGAGAAAAATTGTTTCCTCCTAGACAGTTTTGGTGAGCAAGCCAGAAGATTCTACTGGCTAGACACTCTTCGTTTGGGGACTGCTGCAGACATAGGAAATCTGGGGCATTTGACAGGTTGGTGAAGGTAATAGTTCTTATCATATCATCATATCAGCACACCCCATATCTCTGTCTGAAGGATACAGTGGAAGCAAAGTGATAAGAATCTTTTTTATCTTTTTCTCTTATTATAATTTCAGGTAGACAAAACTGCATTAGATATTTGCACACCTCACAAAATGATAACCCCCAAAAAGTCCACTACCTATCTGATACCATACATAGCTATTCCAATACCACTGACTATATTCCCCATGCTGTACTTTACATCCCATGACTAAAATATATTTTTAATTATAGTTGACATTCAATATTATTTTATATTAGTTTCAGGTGTACAAAGTAGTAGTTTGGCATTTATATAATTTATGAAGTGCTCCCCCTATAAGTCTACTACCCATCAGAGACTACACAGTTTTTACAATATTACTTACTATATTCCCGTACGATATTTCACATCTCCATGACTATTTTGTGGCTCACCAATTAGCACTTACTAATCCCTTCACCTTATTCACCCATCCCACAACACCCTCCTATCTAGCAACAAAAAGTTTGTTCTCTATATCTATGAGTCTGTTTCTGTTTTGTTTGTCCATTTATTCTGTTATTTAGTTTTGACATGTAAGTGAGATCATATGATATTAGTCTTTCTCAATCTGACTGATTTCGCTTAACATAATGCCCTTTATGTCCATCCATGTTGTTACAGATAGTAAGATTTTTATTCTTTTTAATGGCTAGATAATACTCCATTGTATCTATGTGCCACAATTTCTTTATCCAGGTACCTACTGATGGGCATTTTGGTTGTTTCCATCTCTTGGTTATTGTGAATAGCACTGCAGTAAACATAGGGGTGCATATATCTTTTCTAATTGTATTCTGGATTTCTTTATATAAATACCTAGGTCATAGGGTAGTTCTATTTTTAATCTTTTGAGGACCCTCCACACTGTTTTTCCATAATGGCTCCACTGCTTTGCAATCCTGCCAACTGTGCATGAAGATTCACCTTCTTCCACATCCTTGCCAAAATTTGTTCTTGTTGACTTTTTGATGATGGCTATCCTGACAGGTGTAAGGTGATATCTCATTGTGGTTTATACTTGCATTCCTCTGAAGATTAGTGACATTGACCATCTTTTCATATGTCTATTGGGTATCTGTATGTCCTATTTGGAGAAATGTCTATTTAGGTCCTTTGCCCATTTTTTAAAAATTAGATTGTTTTTTGGTGTTGAGTTGAATTGGTTCTTTATAAATATTGGACATTAACCCATTCTAAGATGTATCATTGGTGAATATCTTCTGCCATTCAGTAGGTTGTCTTTTCACTTTGTTAATAGTTTCCTTTGCTGTGTAAAAACTTTTCAGTTTGATGCAGACCCATTTGTTTCTTTTGTCTTTTGTTTCCCTTGCCCAAGAAAATAGATCAGAAAAAGTTATTACTAAGGGTAATGTCTGAGAGTTTGCTACCTATGTTTCCTCCTAGGACTTTTATGGTTTCAGGTCTTACATTTAAGTCTTTATTCCATTGAGTATATCCTTATATATGCTGTGCAAAGATGGTCTAGTTTCATTTTTTGCATGTATCTGCCCAGTTTTCCCAGCACTGTTTATTGAATAGGCTGTCTTTACCCCACTGTATATTCTTTACTCCTTTGTCATGGATTAATTGACCATATAGGTATGGGTTTATTTCTGGACTCTCTATTCTGTTCGACTGACCTATGTGTCTGATTTTATGCCAATACCATGCTGTTTTGATTACTATGGCCCTGTAGTATAATTTCATATCAAAGTAGTGTGATACCTCCAGTTTTGCTACTTTTTCTCAGGCTTGCTGTGGCTACTCAGGATCTTTTATGTTTCCATATATATTTTAGGACTATTTGTTCTAGTTTGCTGTGAGAAACTGCCATCGGTATTTTGGGAGGGATGCACTGAATCTACAGATTGCTTTGGATAGTATGGTCATTTTAAGTATATTAATTCTTCCTATCCATGAGCATGGTTTATGTTTCCATTTATTTGTATCTTCTTTAATTTTTTTTTCTTCAATGTCTTATAATTGTCTGGGTACAGGTCTTTTACTTCCTTGATTAAATTTATTCCTAGGTATTTAATTTCTATATGGAACTGCAAATGGGATTATTTTCTTAATTTCTCTTTCTGATAGTTCATTATTGATTTACAAAAAAGCAACCAATTTCTGAATATTAATTTTGTTATCCTGCTACATTACTGAATCATTTATCAAATCTAATAGTTTTGGTGGAATCTTTGCGGTTCTCTCTATACATAGTATCATGTCATCTGCAAATAATGACAGTTTTACTTCTTCCTTTCCAATTTGGATGACTTTTGTTTCTTTTTATTGTCTGATTTCTGCTAGGCCTTCCAGTACTATGTTGACTAAAAGTGGTGAGAGTGGATATCCTTGTCTTGTTCCTAATCTTAAGTAGAATGCTTTTAGCTTGTCCCATTGAGTATGATATTAGCTGTGGGTTTGCCATATGTTCCCTTTATTTTTTTCTCATTCTGAATTTAGATCAGCAGGAAATATTGTTTAAACTTGGGCAAACATGACTCCGTAAAAATTTAGTTTGAGTACTCATGTTCTGTTGATCCACTTCTCCCAGTGATGGTCATTATCTCTGCCAGCTAGAAGATGCATATGTATCTGGTGGGCAGCCAAAAGGCTCTGGATCCAAGCTTAGGGGATCTAAAACATTATTCTGTTTAAAGTGGGGAAATTGATTCCTTGTGTTTTGGAATAGCTGTGTAAAGACAGGTCCCTTAATTTTCCTTAGGCTAACTCTGGGATTAAACTCTTGGATCTTGTGAGGGCTGCATCCTTTGCACTCTCTTATGGTCACCTCTTGCATCCATAGTTAAATTGTAAAAAGTCCTACTTCTTTGAGTCACTGTTGAGATCACTGGCCAGACAATGGACACTTTGAACCTGGAAAAATCTTCTGAACTGGAAATTTTTTTACATAATTCTTATTGTAAACAACCACTTTATCAGTACCTATAAGAAAAACCAAAATTTTAAAAATGCGTACAAAGAAATATAAAGACTAGCCTAGCATACAAAAACCAATTTGGGAAGCTTTATTGAATTTGCTGTCTCAGCTTCCCCATAGGTTTTATGGATGATAAAAAAAACATTAGGTTAATTAACAAGAGAATGGTGAGAGCTGAGGGGAGAGTCACAGTTCTCTTCCAACAAGAGGGCAATTTGTAAATGTTTATTAAGAAATAAAGGGAATAAATCAAATATTCATAGGAGCAAAAGAAAGAGGAAATAGAAAGGGAAGAGCAGAGTGGAAATCTTTATGTGAATATTAAGAAATGGTATAAGTAAAACAGACATTGATGGGATTACAACAAAGGTTTTAACACAGCACTACCAAAAAATGGGTGGGCCAAAGAGTTCCCCTGCTTGTCTCCCAACATTAAAGGGCCCCAAACAGGTCTGCTCTATTTACCCCAGTTTGGAGAAATTTAAAAAGCCAAAAGGTAGAGATTACAATGAGAAATCTGACCAACAATAGTTTGGGGCAGCAGTTAGGCTGGTTAATCAGGACCCCTATAACACACACACACACACACACACACACACACACACACACTGTGGTACAAAAACTCAGTAGTGAAGACCTGACTGACTAGGGGTACTATTAGACTGACAGACTATAAACATGTAATGGTTAATAACATAAAAGTTAGAATGTTTAAGCAGGTATTACGTAAAGAAGTTGTCTCTCCTTTACCTGAATGTTTAATGGCAATAAAGGTTATGTCTGGCTGGGGAACATTTCCCCTACCCAGCATTGTAAAATAAAAACTTGTGATTAAGTCCTAATGGAAGCTAAAGATAGGAATATTCAGGAGTTGATGGAATTAAGGTAAAAGTTTATAGGAGAAGTGGTATTTTTGAACTGGCTTTATGTAATGATTGTGTTTCTTTTACCTGATTGTATTATAGGGATGGAAACTTTAACTGATTAGGAAACATTTCCTCTACCTAGTATTGTAAAACAAAAGGCATGTAAATCCACCCTTCAAACAATATTAATTAGACCTGCTAAGTGGAAATCAGTGAGATTGCCTGAGCCCACATAATATGAAATAAAAGCTAAAGGCTTCTACCAGGGGATAATAGGAACAAATTAAAAACAACAATAACAAAAAAAGCTTTTAACTTGGATTCTTTCTCTGTGCCTTTAAGATGTAGATTTTCTACCCCATCTTCTCTAGAACCTAAGAGCCATTCCTTAAAATGCAATGACTCTTGAAAATTGGGCAAATGAAAAATCTTAAATGTCTTCTCCACAAATATTGGTAACTCTGTGTTTGTGTGATCTCTGTTTGCGTTTATTTGTCTGTGTTTTATGTATGATGTGGTTATTTTCCTACCTATAGATGGTATTACTAAATAAAAAAGTAATTTATAAAGAGCTCTGTTTCATTGGCTTAAAGGAATTAAGTAGTTATATAAATTAAGAAATATCAACAAATTAACCTAAATTTTTGGGGGGGTTTCTTTGTTTTTTTGGTTGGTTCCCTGAGTGGCCACAGTGGTGAGAGCACCGAAGCATATCCACTACACCACCAGGTAACCCCCCGAAAATGTTTTTCAGGTTCTACAAAAATACATGGTCTGGCACAAATAATGCCCCTTTTTTTATGAGCTGATTATATAAATCTTTTATTACAATATCATAAGCATGATTTTGACTGTATAATCTTTTGACTCTATAATCTATATCAAATCTTTTATTACAAACTCATAAGCATGTATGGGTATTGCTTCTGCTAGACTCTGTTTTGGCATTAAAACTTAAGTTTGTTGGTTTATCTTTAAAGTTATCAGTATTAAGTATAATACTTTTATTTTACGTGGGTTTACAAAAATAAGTTCATGTTATCTCTGTTGTAAAATCTGTCAGCAGGATAACAGTATGGGATAACAATAATTGATTTTGATATTTCATAGAGTTTTCATGGATAATCCAACATAAATGTTAAGAACTTATAAATTAAATAGATGTTAAGTAAAATAATAAGATTTGGAGTAAAACTTTTTAACAAAAATTAAGTGTTATAGTACATGTACTATAACAACAGTTTCTCAAAATCTTTTGGTATCTTAAAACTTTACAGTTTTGCTAAATTGAATTAAAGGATGAGTTAAATTAAATTATAGACTATGTAGATAATTTCCAAATAAGATAAAATACCAAAACATTAATTGCTAAATAAATCTAAGTTTATGTACTTTTAGCTTATTACAGAAAAATTAAAAGATAAATTTAAATCTGTTCATAAAATATTTTGTTCTTTGTTGAGGAACATGTTTCTAAAATTTATGAAATATATTTTCCAGTAAAAGAGCCTATATTTCTAGAGGTTATGAAATGAATTCATGGCTTTGCCAATCTATAACATGCTAATATGACTACTCATAATTGCTTACTTTTAAATTTTCATGAGAAATTAAGATTTCTAAGAGTTAAGAATTTTAATTACTATAGAAGAAATTAACATATAGGTATAAGGTATAGAAATGCATTTTTAAGAAAATTAAAAGAAAATGGTTTGTCTTATGATAAGTTGGTTATTTTTAAAAGCGTAAGAGAATAAGAGACAAACTAAATTGGACAAGAAAGTTGTAGAAGGTTTGTGAAAGCGAATCTTGAGAGAGAAAAATTAATGTGTGGTCAAACTGATTAAGATGGAAATTAATTTAATAAAGTATGTGAATTTAAATATCAAAAGTAAACTGGTACAAAATTTTAAATGGTCTTCCTTTAATTAAAAAAAAACAACCAAGTTTATCATGGAAAGGTTTTTGCCTAGAAAGCAAAAATTCTGTATTTTATCAAAATAATTTTGTTTTATGTTGTCTTAAGTCCTTGTTTACTCAAGAAAACTGAATCTTTTCAATAGTAACAGCTAAACAACAATTATGTAACTCTCTGTATTTATTTTTCTTTCCAATATTTTATTGCCATTTTGGTTAAATAATTAAGTATTATTTAACCAAAAGGTGTGTGATCTTTTTAGTCAAATACCCAGACCTTATGATATATTTTAGCAAATGATCCAAGATGCAAATTTTAAAGTCTTTTTCTTGTCCTGAAAATAAATTAAAGGTTTTTCAGAGGCGCCCAGAACACCTCAAAAATATTGCTCCCTTTATAAAGAAAAGATATTAAACTAAGCTTATTTGGTATGCTGAATTGCATGAAAAACATTGTCAAATAAGTGATTATAAACTTCCACATTCTGTTGTACAGATGAATTTTATTACTATCAGTATTCTCAAAATTGTGTAAAATTTCTAAAATTCTGATATGACCTGGTATAATGTTTTTACTTGTAATCCTAGTTATTTTTTTTCAGTGTTGTGTGTCATAAGCCAATTTACTTGTAAAGTGCATTATAATTACTCATGGACATCTTTGTCATTCATAGAGTCATGGTCTAACTTGGATGTTATTGCAAATATGGTTCATCTTCAGAGAGATTCAGGGGGCGGACTCTGACACTTGCTCTAAAATACAAGTTTCTGATAAACTTTCAGATCATACCACTGAACTGGGTAAAATTTTGTAAAACTAACAGAAAAGCTGATGGCTTCAGAAAACTGCTAACAAACGATCAAGGTCAACAAGAATTAATTACATGAAACTGAATGAACTGATGAGGAACATAATAATTTGTATGACTTTTTGTTTGAAATAGTTAAATTTTTCAACATTTTATATTCCAGGTATAAGAAAACTTGATCTTTTAAAGTACCTATGACTTAGAGCAATTTGGAAAATTGTGCCTTAGTGAACTGAAACATGTATCTTTTCTTTCCCAGGTGAACTGGAAACTCTTAGTGAGCACTCTTACTTTTCATGGCAAAATGTGATTTGCATAATTCAATAAGAGTAAATTTTCCTTGTAACAGAACACAATTGGAAACTAGTTATATTTACAAGGCATTGACTGGAACATCATGTTTGAGAGAAAAAGGCATAGACTCAACTATGGCCAGACAGCTTTAAGGAACTAGGTTGACTTTGGAAGCCAATTAAAAGCCTCCTGGGAAAAATCAGCTTGGTACCTTGCTTATAGGGTTCCCAGCCACATTACCAGGTCTGTACAGAAGGTCACTTCTGGGTGGGTGCAGGAGCCTCAGAATATTTTGGGAACCTTGAAAAAAGAAAAATTAACCCGAATTTAAAGGTACTGCAGGAAAAGTGAAGGGAGAAGCTTGTCTGCATTTGAGACCTTTTTAGGAGTTAAGGTTGACAAGATAAGGTGATTAGATGTAGACTATGAAGAAACAGGAAGTAAGGGTGACTTCCTGGCTTCTAGACTGAGCAGCAGCATGGATATTGGCGCCACTTGCTGAGACAAAGACCACCAGAGGAAAGACAGAGGAGGGTCACAGAGAAGGAAAAAGCAGGAGAAAGGGATAGCAAGCTCCAAGATGCCCAGAGCACTTGAGTAGGTCTATCAAGGTGAGGAGAATAACTAGCAGGCCCTTGCAATTCTTCCTTCCATCCAGGACTCAGATTGTTCTGGAAGGTGAGCTCCAACTTCACCTCTCCACCTCTGTCCGTGCTGCTCCTGATTCAGCCCGTCTTTGGGCAGGTGTGCGTCACTGGCTGTGATTTCTTTCCCAGCGGCTGACCCTCCGCTCACGCAAGGTCAAGGGACAACCTTCCACATTGATGATGTTAAGAAAGGCACAGAAAGCTACTTCTATTCCTGGAAACGGCGGTCGGACCCCCTGCTTGTCGTGTCACTTTAGAAGATACAAGTAAGAGGCAGCAACAGGGTGGTGATGAAGAGCACAAACTCTCAGGAGAGATTCCAGCTCCATCACCAACTAGCTTATTTGGAAAATGGAGTTGAAAATAAGTGCCTCTTAAATGAGTTAGCATTTGTTAAAAAGCTTAGAAGGCTGCCTGGCACATAATAAGTGCTACCAAATTGTTAAATTAGTATAAATGCATGCATAAGATGGGGCTTTAGATGCCATCCCTAGGAACGAGATAATTAGGGACAGGGGGCAGTTTTGTAGACAAAGGAGCCCAGTAGAAAGAAGGCATATTCTGTAGTGTGGGCTGTAAGGCTGTAAGCACTCTGGCACACTTCACTAGGGAAAAACCAGGCTGAGTCAAATGAGTCTATTAAACCAGCTTTAGCCTCAGATCACTCTAAGAAATAATTATTCTGGGTGTGAAACTTCTTGAAGAAGTAATGTTTATCTTGGAAATACAGCAAGTGTACCCCAAATGGCTTTGATGTATGTGGAATTTAACCAGACTCCATTATGTTAGGCAGGTAGTCCTGTTTTACGTATCAGGCTCTCTCTAAAGCACTGCAATTTATAGCACATTTGTTATGCGGCTCAGCAAACGGTGCATGAATAAAGAATAACCTGCTCAATCAACACTGTTCAGCCGGAGAGCCTAACTGCCAGGCACCAAGGAAAAAACCAGCCATCCCACCAGGGCACCCTGACATTGCATTTCAACAGGCTCATGTTCCTGCTTTCACTTTCATCACCTGCTAGTGAAAACAATACAGCCCAAATAAATACCAGGACACTCATTCCCCCAAGAGCAAGGGCTCCGTGCCTGGCCGGCCTTTGCCCATGCCCTTGTTCATGTGTCTGCTCCTGCTCTGGCCTCCACTCTCTCTTCCCTTCTTTCTTGTATCTCCTCTTTCTCTTCTACTCTTCACAACTCCTCCCCACTTCCAGCTGGTGACCAAATGTCTCTGTCAGGAACGCCTCTGACATCAGGGTCCTCAGAGACACAAAGCGGGCAGAAACTCATTTTGCATCAGCGTGGTGTCTGGGGGGCACTCTGTGAAATTCCCTGAAAAGGCTGCTCCTGCCCCGGCACCTCTGACCAGGGTCCTGTACTCCAGTCCGATTCTCGGGGACACCTAGGTGGAGCTCAGAGCCTGGAGAGCAACACTCTCTCTAGAAGGGAACCCTAGTTGGTCCTTACAGCTCCCCAACACAGCCTTCCTAGGCTGTTTTTCTGAAACATCGAGGCCCAGCCCTGGGCAAAACTTAAATTTAAGTTAAGTGTTAAATTTGTTCCCTCATTCACCCAAGCAACACTTCTGAGCATCTATAATACTTTTGGCCAGACACTGGCCTAGTGGCTGAAATACCACTTTCCAACACCCCTGCCCTCATGGAGTGCCATGAGGGGACAAACAGAGGGCCACCTAAGCTCCCTTGGTGGAGAGGTCCGAGGAGGGTTCCCAGGAGAACACCTCCTAACCCGAGACATGAAAGAGAAAGAAAAACATGTCCAAGAATATTCAAGGCATCAGTATTCACGAGAGTCACAAACTAGACATCGAAATGTCCATCTATCACAGAATCGATAACTTGTGGTATATTTTGATAACAATGGGACACAACCATGAAAATGAACCAACTATAGCAACATGGATGAAGCCCACAAAGAGAGCGCTGAGCAAAAGAAAGCCAGACACAAACGACGCATACCGCACGACCCCCCGTTCCTGGAGCTCAAAATTTAACATGGCATTGGGAGTCAGGACACTGGCTACTCTGTGGTCATAGTGACTGACTGCCTGGGAGTCTGAGAGCGACAACTAGGCATGAGGGCGTGTTCCATCTGTAAAGATTCAAAGGTGTATACTTACGGTTGCTTCATTTTTGGGTATATTTGATAGACTTCCATGAAAACGTTTACATCAAATAAAGATTTTAAGACAAATAAGAGAGAGCCAAGAGTCCTGCTTGTCTTCAATGCCCTTGGCTTTGCTCCTCTGCCTTCTTTCCATTGACACCCAGTAGCCATCCCAGTCCTCACATACCCTTCCCACTCTGCAGTCACCCAGGAAAGCGTCAGATTAACCAATTCACACGACTGGCAGCGATGCCCTGGATGAGTCCCTTTTTCATAAAGCAGAGTGACTTTAACTCGAAAGTGTGATTACTACCAGGAAGCAGGAACAGGAGCCAGGAGAGGTCAGTGGCAGGGTGGCAGGCACTGACTTAACACCCCTCACTGAACTTAATCCGAAGGCCATGTGACATGCTGAACTTCTTCCTTGAGAACGAGTAATGGTGGCAAGGCGCCTGGACTCATGGGCCACAGCCCAGGGAGGCATCATTTGGGCATCTACACCATGAATTCTGGGGCAGGTCAGCCTCAGAGCAGAGGTGACCTTGGGGTCAGCCCCACGGTAAGCGTGGAGTGGGTGACAGAAATGTAAGCTTGCTCCTGCAGAAGGCAGTCAGCCACGAGGTGGGTGTGCCTGTGCAAGGCTTGCTGGGGAACCTGCAATTGCACACAAAGGACAAGCAGAAGTGTGACCTAGACCTCTTAATGTACACGGCTAACTACAGTGCACTTTGGGTAGTTCTATCATGTTTCTAAGGACCATCCAAATATCTCCCCCTGCTGAACAGGTGGAGAGTTGACAAGTTTGTAACCACATGGCCAACTTATCTCTGAGAAAAACTGACAACGGGCCGAGCAGAGACCAGACACATCGTACGGACCATGGCATGAGGCTTCTGCTGGGCTTCCTGGTCACACCTGGCCACCCCCTGTTGCCTTCCCATCGTCTCAGTCCTGAAATGGGACAACAGGACAAGAAACAAACCCCTTGTCTGCTCAAGGTGTCCTGGTCTCACGGGTCCACCTTCTCCAGCTTTGGTCCCTAGCTGTCAGGGCTGAGCTCAACTGAGCATGGCAGGGGCTCACTTGTCGCTTCCCCAGGCAGCAAGACAGGAAGCTGAGCAGTCACCCCCCGGCTCAGGCAGGCATGCGGTCACCCTGGCAGCTCTGTGAGCTGGGTTAGCAAGAAGGAGGGGAGACAAATCCCTGCGGGAGACGGGGAGGAGGATCACCTCTCCTGCCTTCGAGGGTCTCCTGAGAGCTCCAGAGTGAGCCTCTCACTGTCTCGGGGCTCTGCTCCCTCTCTTGTTCAGTTTCCACTCCAGCTGTCTGCAGATCAGTGTGGGTTTTCTAGGCAGCAACAGGTCCCCTGTCTGGCAGACTAAACCCCCGAGGGGGTGCCCTGGGAAACAAAGACTCCAAAGTGCCTCTGGGAGAAGCAGGCAGGCAGATTACAAAAGCCCTCTGTCAAGGAGGGCTCTTTCTAGAAAGACCAGGGCACGGCCCTACAGGGTCTTAGCAGGGCAGGACCCTTGGGGACAGAGGAGACTCGGGAACTCTATGTCAGAGGTAGAGGCCTTGAGCAGCACATGGTTGAAATGCCAGCTCCACCCACTGACTCTTGGAGTGATAAAGAAAGTGTGTCATCAAAGCCCGGACTCACCAGAGTCCTCTCCTGGTGGCGTGTATCAGGTCGCATGCCAAACATTCCCATGATCACCACTCTTAATCTGCAAGGCAAGTCTAAAGAGCCCCGTTTTAGAGATGGGCTCAGAAAGGTGCAGCTGCTGCTTTAACATCATATAGCTAGCAAGTGGAAGCACCAGGGTTTACACCGGGGTTGGCTGCCTCCAAGGTCTGCACCGCTGCCCATGACGCTATCTGGCCCTGGCCTCAACCCCCCGCAGGCTCAGAGATACTCAGCTGCATAAGCAGACAAGCACAGTGGTCTTTTTGGACATCCCATGGGTAGAAAGGTTCTAAAAATAGGGCTCTTTTGTTAAAAAAAAATAAAGATCTCCAAGTCCTGACATGCATTCTTTCTTCATCTGCTTGTCCCCCCACCCACAGCAAACAGCACAGTGCTAACAGAGAGGCCCACATATCCTGTCCCAGTACCCCTCCCCCAAGGGCCCTATAATGCTGACACAGCCCACCCGCTTTCACCTAGGGGATGTATCATTTTCATTTCCCTATTTACTGGAAAAAGCTAAATCAGTACAGGTTTAATGCTTAGAATTTATCTTTATTAATAAACAATAAAAGTTGAAACCTTCTCAGGTCCCTAACTGAACATCATCGATGGCATGTGCAGCAGCCTAACATCAGACACAGAGTAATTAATGTGCTGCAAACCCCTACCCCAAGAATGGGGGTGGGTACGAGCAAGCACACACATGCTCACATGACAGCAAGGACCTGGGGCCGTTCTGGAGCGAGGCTCGCCGTCGGCAGGGAGCCCTCGTTGGCCCAGCAAACAGTTCTCTCTGCTCCTCATTGAGGACAGCGGGGATTCCTGGGAGGCCTGGCCCCAGACTGACTGCCTCTCCCATTTAGAGAGCTGTAAAAGCTTCAAATATTTAAGCACTTTAAATATGCCGAGAATCATAATTACCCTTCTGATGGCATTTCATCTTAAATGAAGCTCCAGGCCAAGAAGACTGAAATCACTGTGCACAAACTACGCTGACCAGACAGACCATTTTAGAAGAGACAGAAAACAACGGGTACGTCCTGTTTCAAATGCTACGTCTGGTCAGCCCGGTCTCACGGGGCTAAATTCAAGGTGTCAGCAGGCTGACCACACAATAAACAGACTACGCTCTTGGTTGAATTCAATCCTCCACATTGCACTTGTGGGCCTGTGAGCAGCTGTCACCCAAGGCAAAAGGCACTGAATTTAGAAGATGACCAAGGTGCCACCATCCGATTGTGTCCCTGGGTGACTCTGGTGACTTCCATGTCTCCCCATCTGTAAATGTGGATATAGCCAGCCTGTCACATAGGTTACGTGTGAGGGTGCAGGGAACCAAGTGGGTCACACATGTGAACAATTAATAATGTGTAGTGTCAACTCTCCCAACCAGACCCAGGTGTCCCTTGGCCACAGTGCCTGGTGGATAAGTGCACTCCAGTCCTGCCAGTCTCAGAACATGGAAGGAATGTGCCCAGGTTTCCCAGAGAAAAGTTTGTTCCCCTGGAACACACAGCCCCTCTGGGGCACCAGCAGGCATGCAGGGGCTGTTGGACATGGGACATAAATTCGGTTGGTGCTCTTCCAGCCACCCCGCAGGACTTACTGGGCACTGTGACTTGAGTGTTATTTCTGTAAGAGTCAGGTTTCCAGCAAGATAAACAGGGGGCAGGCAGAGAGGGAGGGGGGATTAGGAAAACGAGGGACACTTTCCACAGCTTGGAGCTAATATGAAAGTGGGACTGGCTGGCACAGTGAGGCCTTTGGGATGAACATGGAGTTCTAAGTGGCTCCAGGATTCCAAGCGCATGTGCTGTAACCTGAAATATGGGCAAAGGCAAAGAAAGGAGGTGAGGAAGAGGCAGAGGGAGCGATCGAGCTCTGAAGCACCACTAGGAGCTGCATCCTGCATGTACTATCACAGTCAGGCCTGAGCCGTCTCTGGGGTGGGTTCTGCCATCCCTATTTTTCCAGATGAGGAAGCTCGGGGAGGCTCAGGAGCACGCCCTGCTGGCTGCACACAGTGCATGGTTGTGCTGGACTGTGGCCAGGGCCACCTGATTCCACAGCCCATGTCCTCATCCCCACAGCCCACAAGCTCCAAGGCTGGAGGCTCTGGGATGTGTATCCCATGGGCTTCCCACAAGCCCAGCTCAATCCTAGGAGCTCTGGGGTAAAGAGGAACATGAGACCAGACTCTGGTTCTCAAAGAGCTTTCAGTATAATTGGAGAGACAAGCTCAAGACTCATGAGACAATCCTAACAATCAGCCGTGAGTTATGAGAAAACTAGGAGTTCAAGGAAAGAATCATCTTCAAACTCTCTTTCAGATGTTAGTCAGGAAGCTCACTCCTCCCCCAGCGGGATCTGTCCTCTTCTTCTCTGATGATGGGCTGCTGAATCCCATCACATCTCTTCTTGGACCCTGAGGCTCCCACCTGACTCGGAGGGTTGGCTCTGATATAGGCTGACCAGATGTCCCATTTTAAACGGG
Organism: Lyroderma lyra; assembly: GCA_004026885.1. Taxonomy (NCBI): domain Eukaryota; kingdom Metazoa; phylum Chordata; class Mammalia; order Chiroptera; family Megadermatidae; genus Lyroderma; species Lyroderma lyra. Next base: position 49,874 of record PVJL010006520.1, read on the forward strand.
AAAGAAAACAGTACTACTGTCCTGTTTCAAATAGTATGTAGGGTCAACCGACTGACACCTTGAATTTAGCCCAGTGAGACTAGGCTGACACTACGTACTGTTTGAAATGGGTCAGTACCATTGTTTTCTGTCCCATTTAAAATGGGATGTCTGGTCAGCCTACCCTGATGACATGTGCACCCAGGCTGTGCATCAATGCCTGAGGTATCGCATTGCAGCCCAGGTACTCACAGAATGGTCCATGACAGTGGCGAGGGCAGCGCCAGGAAGCTTGTGAGAAATGCAGAACCTCAGGCCCCACCCCAGACTCCCACTGAGAGAGAATCTGCCTTTGAAAAGGTCTCCCAGTGATTTATGAGCAGATTAAAGTCTGAAAAGTACTCTGGAACCGCCAACCAGCCACGCAGCCAACATTGTCACAACTGGAGGGAAGAATGATGATAATGACAATGACAATGAAAGCAAACATGATAGCTGCCATGTCTGAGTGCTGTCTGTGAGCTGGACACTGTGCTAAGTGCTTTCCGTGCATCCTGATGCTGTGATTATTTCCATTTCGCATACAAGAGAACCAAGGCCCACAGAGGTTACCCAGCTTGTCAATGACAAGGCTGGAGCCCAGCCCCAGGGTCATCCAACACTACAGCCAATGCATGTCCTTGGCAAGTGTGCTTCTCCAAGAACCTGATGTCACCTGGGCACACTTCTCATTTTACAGATGAAGCAATTCTCTCCAGTACGAGAAGGGGCTGTGCCCAAGACTCCACAGCAGCAATCCAGAGCCCTGGTGGGCATGCTTTCCATACCACACTGCCCTTCCTCAGCATCCAATGGTGTTGCACAAAAGGAGCTGGCATAATTTAAAGTAGGCAAGCTATTTAAATCATTAGGTCCTCTTTGCTCAAAATGATACAGGCTTATGGACCAAGGTATAACCTCTCTCCCAAGAGAGTTTCTCCCTTACCTGAAGCTCCTAAGACAAGGTCCCAGCCCCTCAGAGCTCAGCCCAACTCCCCTGGAAGAAGAGCCAGAAGCTAGTTTCTCTGTGGATGTCACCTCTTCCTGGCAGTGTCAGGCTGGAGAAGGCTGTTAGCTCAGAACCATGGGCGGAAGTGCAGCTTCGAAGCCTGGACTGCCTCCTCTCCCCAGGGAGCTGCCAGGAGCATGTGCAACCTAGATTCTGACTCGGTTCTCCAAGCGTGTTCCGATTTGTTTTAGAAACACTCTCAGAATGCTGCCACAAAGTGCTCAGGCAGTCTTCTGTCTGCACTAAGAGCAGGCCACTGGAGGCCTGGCTTTACCCACTCCCAAGGGGCTGGATCCTACACCTGGGTTGTGGGGCCTTCTGCTCACTCCTGAGCCTGACAGGTGGGAGATGCTGAGGGCCTCGTAAAGGGCAGTGAAGAATAACTCTGCAGCCTGCAGCTGGGTGGGGAGAGAGGAACCCCTCCCAGCCACTGCACTTGGAGAATGAGCTCAGCGGGGCTCCTAGGCCCTGGCCGGGTAGGGACATTCCCTGCTCAGGGCCCACGGTGGCCCTGCTACAAGCACAAATGCCAGGTGCCATTCATCTCTGGACTGGGCATGCTCCACCAAAGCTTTGCCAGTCCAAACTGCAGGCTCAATGATATTGGATTAACACTAGGCCAGTCCAGACAGGTCCAATTAGCACAGAGGCCTCTGGCCTGGTGCAGACAAAATGTCAGGCACCAGAGGGGGTGGGCAGATGCTGCCTCTGAGGGCATGGCATGCCCCTGTCTTAGCAAAAGGCCAACTCCCTGGCTGCACAGCATGTGGGAGACACCAGAAGAAAAAGGTGGCTGGAGCTGTCAATACAAATAGCAGTGGCCCAGCAGGGAAATTTTTTGCCTAGAGGACAAGCAGGGCAGATCAGGATGGACACTGCGGTTAATGCACCTGCCTGAGGCCCTCTGGCTCTTCTGCTTGAGGAGAGGGGAGTGGCCAGAGGCCTGAGTACATGGCCAGGTGTACAAGTGGGCCAGAAGGGAGATTTGGGGAGGGCAGGAGGGCATGAGGAGAACAGAGGAGGAGTAGCTGGGAGGCAGAGGGCACAGAGTATCACCAACCGTGGTAAGAATAACAACGATCAGGATTTTTTTATGTTGGGCAGAACTTAACTTTTATTTTTTTATTTATAAAATCTATTGGGATGACACTGGTTAGTAAAATTATATAGGTTTCAAGTGCACATTTCTATAATGCATCATCTACATACTGCACTGTGTGCTCACCACCCAGAGTCAGATGTCCTTCCATCACCAAATACTGCCCCTTTTTTCCTCTTCTACCACCCTCCCTCCCCAACCCCCTTGCCCCCCGGTAACCACTAAACTATTGCCTGTATCTATGAGTTTTTATTTCTTATTTCGTCTTTTTCATTTATATCCCATATATGAGGGAAGTCATGTGGTTCTTGATTTTTTCTGACTTATTTTTATTAGCATGATAATCTCAAGATCCACCCATATTGTCATCTTTTTTATGGCCAAGTAATATTCCATTTGTATATGTATCACACTTTCTTTATCTAGTCATCTATTGAAGGACACTTTGGTTGTTTCCATGTCTTGGCCACTGTGGACAATGCTGCACTGAACATTGGGGTACATACATCTTTGCAGACAAAAGTTTTCAGGTTTTTAGGGTAAATACCCAGAAGAGGGATTGCTAGGTCATATGGTAACTCTATTCTTATTTTTTTGAGGAACCTCCATACTGTTTGCCATGGCAGCTGTATCAATTTACATTCCCACCAGCAGTGTATGGGGGTACCTTTTTCTCCACAACCTCCCCAACATTTATTATTATTTGTCTTATTGATGATAGCCATTCTGTCAGGTGTGAGATTAGGTATCTCATTGTGGTTTTAATTTGCATTTCCCTAATAGCTAGTGAAGGTCATCATTTTTCATATATCTATTGACTATTTGTATGTCTTCTTGGAAGAAGTGTCTGTTCAGGTCCTCTGCCCATTTTTAATTGGATTGTTTGTTTTCTTGTTACTGAGTTATACAAGTTCTTTATACACTTTGGGTATTAGTCTCTTACTGGAAGTATTGTATACCAATATCTTCTCCCACTCAGTTGGCTGCCTATCTGTTTTACGGATGGTTTCTTTTGCTGTGCAGAAGCTTTTTAGTTTGATATAGTCCTATTTATTTATTTTTGCTCTTAAATCCCTTGCCTTTGAGGTCAAATTCATAAAATACTGTCTGAACCTAAGTTCCATAAGTTTAGTACATATGTCTTCTTCTATCCTATTTATTGTTTCAGGTCTTATGATGAGGTCTTCATTCCATTTTGAGTTAGTTTTTGTATATGGTGACAGATCACAGTCCAGATTCACTCTTTTTTACATGGCTTTCCAAATTTCCCAGTAACTTTTATAAGGGGGTTTCTTTACTCCATTGTATGTTTTTGGCTCCTTTGTGGAAAATTATTTGCATACACACACATATATATATAGGTTTATTTCTGGGTTCTCATTCTATTCCATTGGTTTGTGTGTCTGTTTTTCTGCCAATACCATGGTGTTTTGATTACTGTTGCTTTGTAGTATAAATTGAAGTCAGGGAGTGTGATACCTCTAGCCTTGTTCTTTCCTCTTAGGATTTCTTTAGCTACTTGGGGTCTATTGTAATTCCATACAAATCTGAAAATTGTTTTATTCCATTTCTTGAAAAAAATGTGATTTGGATTTTGATGCAGGATTGCATGAAATCTGTATGTGCTTTAGTGAATATGACCATTTTTAACTATGCCAATTCTTCCAATCTGTGCTATCAAAGAATGACTGGGTCAAAGAAGAAATAAAAGAAGAGATCAAAAGATATATAGAAACAAATGAGAATAAAAATACAATGTATCAAAATTATTGGAATGCAGTGAAAGTTGTATTAAGAGAAAAATTTATATCATTACAGGCCTATCTCAAGAAATAAGAAAAATCCCAAATAAACAACCTAGTTACATCATAAAGAACTAGAAGAAACAAAAGAACAAATGAAACCCAAACTCAGTAGAAGAAACAAAATAGTAAAAATCAGAGCAGAATGAAATGAAATAGAGAACAAAAAGACAACAGAAAAAAATTAATGCAACAAAGAGTTGGTTCTTTGAAAAGATTAACAAAATTGACAAACCCTGGCTAAACTCACTAAAGAAAAAAGAAGAGATACAAATAAACAAAATCAGAAATGAAAAAGAAGTTATGACTGATACCACAGAAATACATGGGATCATACAAGAATACAATGAAGGATTATATGGTACCAAACACAATAACCCAGAAGAAATAAACAAGTTCTTAGAAATATATAACCTTCCTAGACTGAATCACGAAAAAAAATGGAAAATCTAAATAGACCAATCAAGAGTAAGGAAATTGAAACAAACATCCAAAACTTCAACAAAAGCGAAAGTCCAGGACCAGTGAATTCTACCAGTCAAAGATGATTTAATACCTGTCCTCCTCAAATCTCCCAAAAAACTGAAGAGGCAATACTTCCTAACCTATTTTATAAGACCAGCATTACCTTGATACCAAAACCCGGCAAAGATAACAACAACAAAAAGAAGAAAACTACAAACCAGTATCTCCAATGAATATAGATGCAAAAATCCTAAACAAAATACTAGCAAACCAAATACAACAATACATTAAAGAGATTATACGTCACTATCAAATGGGGTTCATTTCAGGGGCACAAGGATGGTTCAACATATACAAATCAATCATTGTGATACACCACATAAACAAAAGAAAGAATAAAAATTCTATTGATCATATCAATAGATGGAGAAAAGCATCTGACAAAATATATTCATTTATGGTTAAAACACTTAATAAAATGGGTATAGAAGGAGAGTACCTTAACATAATAAAGGTCACATACAATAAACTCTCAGCCAATATCATACTTAATGGTGAACAACTGAAAGCTTTTCCTGAGAGTTACCTGGTGGTGTAGTGGCTAGGCTTTGGCATTCTCAACGCTGCAGCCTGGGTTTGATTCCCATCCAGGGAGATACCCTCGCCACCCCATCTCAAAAAGTGAAAACTTTTCCTCTAAGACAGTGGTTCTCAACCTTCCTAATGCTGCAACCCTTTAATACAGTTCCTCATGTTGTGGTGACCTCATAAAATTATTTTCACTGCTCCTTCATAACTGTAATTTTGCTACTGTTATGAATTGCAATGTAAATATCTGATATGTGTTTTCCAACGGTCTTAGGAGACCCCTGTGAAAGGGTTGTTCGACCCCCAAATGGGTTGCAACCCATAGGTTGAGAACCGCTGCTCTAAGATCAGGAACAAGACAGGGATGTACTGTCACCACTGCTATTCAACACAGTACTGGAAGCTCTAGCCAGAGCAATCAGGCAAGAGAAAGAATAAAAAGCATCCAAACTGGAAATGAAGAAGTCAAATTGTCACTTTTTGCAAATGACGTGATTCTTTATATTGAAAACACTAACGACTCCATCAAAAAATTATAATAAACAATAAATAAATACAGTAAAGTTGCAGAATACAAAATCAATGTACAAAAATCCATTGCATTCCTATATACTAACAATGAAATTTCAGAAAAAGAAATGAAAAAAAAGATACAATTCCTTTAGCAATTGCAACAAAAAGAATAAAATACCTAGGAATAAAATTAACAAAGGATGTGAAGGGTATATACACTGAAAATTGTAAGACATGATTAAAAGAAATTGAAGAAGACACAAGGAAATGGAAAGATATTCCATGTTCGTGGATTGGAAGACTACTATTTTTTGAAGATATATGTACTATGAAGCAACTTGGCCCTATGTTGCTTTTATTTCACTTAATCCTCAAACAACCCCATCAGGTAGATACTGTTATTGTTCCCATTTTTCAAATGATGAAACTGAAGCTCAGATAGGAAAATGGGTTGTCCAAAACCACATGGATATTTAGCAGTATAGATAGGATATGTATGTATGCCATCAGCCACTGTCCTGCACCAATTTTGTTCTCACCATGTGCTTCCCTTCTTCGTCCCCACCTCTCCAAATCCACCTTGTCCTCCTAGGCCCTGCTCCAACAGCCCTTCTTGTCTCTATCAGGCTTTCCCAAGCTCACCCAAGCCTGAATGGCCATGCCACTCCATCAGTGCTGGCATGCCTGCTTCTATGGCCTTGGTTGGTCATTATTTCATCTTCCTTACTAGATTGTGAGTTCCTAAGAGGACAGGAGACATGATCTTCACACTTGGTATCCCAGCATAGTGTAAAACATATATAACTTACTCAAATAAATATTTAAGAAAGGAAGGAAGGGAGGGAGGAAAGAAGGATGGATCTTTTCCTGAAATCCTCTTTGCTTCACATTTATTTTTCTCAGTATACAGGAGAAAGCGGGGGAGAGAATGAGAGAGAACGAGCATGGGGTATATCTCCTCTGGAGAAGCCATCCACCCTGAGAGCTGATGAAACTGCCCAGGCCTCAGGGCCCACCAGGTCCCACGAAATGACCTTCAGGCCACTTTGAAGCTCATCTCCCCTCTCCTCCTTAGTCTGTTGGTAAAATAGACCAGAGCCCTAGGAACGCAGCTGACAACCTGTATGTCATCACAGTCTCTCACCTTTGCAAGCCCCTGTCCACACAGGTCCCTCTTTCTGTCAGCAGGACCCTCAGGAGCACTGATTCTGGCTTTGGGGGACCTACAATCTCCAAAGGGTTCTCTTACCCAAAGTGCTGTGTGGCAGTCAGGGAGGCCAAATGAATACCAAATAAACATATTATCAAGAGTCAGATTCCTTATTTCCACCCAGGGAAAGGGCAGCTAAGAAACAGAGAGTGATGTTGGGCTGGCTGGGGTCTCCTGGTACTACAGGCTAAAGATATATGTATTTCCAGGGGCAAAATCAATGACTCCTCTAAGCAGGGAAGGAGACAGAGCTGTCAGATGAAGGGCAGGTGACCAGGTCATAGCCCACTCAGCCTCCCTCAATCCGCCAGCTTCCAGGCTGCTGAGGTTATAACGCCCCTCCATGAAGCGCCCTAATTCATCCGCATTCCTTTAGCACCCGTCACAGGTGCTGCCTAGTCCCTGAGGCCGCACACTGGTACAGCCCTCTGTACCCTTCACCATCTCTATCATGAGCATTCTCAGGCCCATCTCACAAGTAAGGAGAGAGGCTCTGGGGAATTAAGAGGGGCAGGAGATTGTTGGCAGCACCCTGACATGAGATCAGGCATTTTCTTTGGCATGTGTCTTGACATTTGCTCTTCAGGGAATATGTTATGACCTGAAGAAGAATTCCATGCTGTTACCGGGGAGTGTGGAGCCAGACGGGAGCAACTCTTGATGGCTCAGCTCTCCTCTTCTATCTCCACTGCTCCAGCCAGGATTGAGCCAGGCCCTCCTGGACAGCTCCTGCAGGTGCCCTCCTGCCACAAGCCCACGCTGCCTGTGGCTGTGGCCAAGTCACCAGCAGCTATACTGACAGCTTTGTTCTTGCAGCTGAGGACAGGTGGCAGTTCTCCCCAGGAGGTGACTCAGTTTTCAGGTACAACCAGGCAGCCTGCTGCTGAGTGAGTGGGTCATTAAAGCAGGGACAAAGTCTCAGTTATACAAAGGAAGCAGGAAGCAGGGACAGTCAGAAGGAGGGTTGGTGTAGCTGGGCCTGCAGGCCTCAGTCCAACTCTCAGCCTAGTGTGCTCTAGGACGCACACAGTCAAGTAGGCAAGGGGGAGATGGAAGGAGAGGAAAGTCCAGAACTGAAAGGAACCAGCAACCCTGGCTGCCGATGGCAGACACAAAAGCACTGGTGAAGTGTCCGTGTTCATCGAGCCTGAGCAGGCACAGCCGGGACTAGAGTGCCGCCTCACGGCTCTGGGTCTGCGGCTGCCTCCACCCCGCACCACTCAGCTTCTCCTCTGGGGAAGACCAGGAGAGTGTGTCCTCTCATCTCGAGTCAGTTTGTGAGCAAACGGCGAGTGTTGTCACTTCTTATGAATAAAAACTGGATTAACTCAAGTTTCATAATGTGTAGTCATGAAACAATATTAGGGAATATTACTGACATTCCTACGATGGTCCATACCCCAGGAATTCAACAGTAAATAAAGTAGACTACCGACGCAGACGGACAAAGAACCACATAACCCCAGATGCCCCCTCAGTGATGACCCAGATATGGTCAAGACGAGATCAGCATGGACAGCACCAGGTTTGCCCTGCACCGGACCCCTTTCTCCCAGGTGCCATGGCCTTGAGCCTCCAGGTGTTGGCTGGCACATCAGGATGGACTGCTGACCATCAGTAGTGACACTGCTAGGGAGGCTCTTTGTCAGCCACATCAGGCAGATGCTTGTTCAGAAGAGATCCTAAAGCAAACATTCTAGTCTCTTCCACCCTACAGAACTCTTCTGTGACTTCCCCATCCTCCCAATGAGCCTTGGACAAGTGGGAATGGGCTGAACATGCAGCAGGAGGGCTTCCAGACTGTCTGAGTCCAGGTAAAGCCTGGCTGCTGGGGAGCCTGGGAGGTGAGGACACCTGACAGCACTGCCGGCAACATGCTAAGGTCATAAGACACAGGGCCCTAGAACCACGCCCCTGCGTGGCCTCGAGACAGCACAGCCTCTTAACCAGTTTGCTCCCCAGCTCACAGAAGAGACGCCACTCTCCCTTCCAACGACAGAGGAAACTTATTAGCTTTCTCCCAAAAAAGTGTCTGTGCCAAGTCAATTAAAGCAGGTAAAAGGGCCCAAATTCTTTCTGGCATCTAATTGGAGTAACTTAAACTAATTTTCCATTCCCAAGGTTTCTGTTCCCTTGGTAGCAGTCTTGCCTCATCTGTCACCTGCACATAGGGGAGGGGCCGAGGAGGGGTCAGGGAGCTGAAGCCCCTCTTTTATGGGCTGCCAATGGCCCCTGAGATCATTAGCAGCTGTAACAACCCAAAGAGATACATATACATAATATTTTATGTGATTTCCCCAAATAAATGTTTAGGCATCTTTTTTTGGGAGGATGGGGGAAGGGGACTTAGAACGAATGAGTCTTTCATCAAAGAATCCTAGAGATCTCTTTCTATGAAAAGTCTTTAATTTCACCCTCCTTAACGTAATTCTATCCTAGCAGATAAAGTTGGCTTTTTCTATTTCTTCAAATACTGTGTCAGGGCCTTTAATCCGGGGTACAATCTGAACAGAAGAGGAATTGGGTAGTTTCTGTCCATCAGAGCCTGGGCCAGGGCATGGGGTGGCCGTCATCAATGACTCCCTACATCCCCATATGCCGCTGTCCCCACCCACTGACAAATGAGTCCTCCAACACATTGCTTCAACCTGGAAGTGCTGATTCCCCCGTCCATCCACTCACCTCCCACCAAACACACTGTCCCCACCAGGGCCCTGGCACTCTCTTTGGAACTGGGATGAAGATAAGAACACACAGCCTGACAGGACTTCTGTCCACTGAAACCCAGACCAGGATGTTTTCTCTGCTCAACAGTTGAACCTCTCCCTACTAAAGGGGAGACAGAAAGTTCTAAAGCAGCGGTTCTCAACCTGTGGGTCACGACCCCTTTGGGGGTCGAACGACCTTTCACAGGGGTCGCCTAGGACCATCGGAAAACACATATCAGATACTTACATGACGATTCATAACAGTAGCAACATCGCAGTTATGAAATAGCAACGAGAATAACGTTATGGGGGTCACCACAGCATGAGAAGCTGTATTACTGGGTCACGGCCTTAGGAAGGCTGAGAACCACTGTAAGAGAAAGAGCAGCTCAAGAGCTGAGTAATCAGCATTTCCAATGGGAGTGATAACAGGCAATAACGAATCACCAGCCTGAAATGCAGCTCGGGGCCTGCACTAACTCCCCCACTGCTTCTGCTCTTCAGGGCCCTTCCCCTCTCCGCCTCCCTCTCTTTGCCTCCGTATCTGACCTGCTCTGGCGGCTGCTCCTTTGCCATTCCCTTCCTTCTTCATGACCCTCCCTCTGGGTACCACCTCTTTCCCAACTGCAGACCATACTATGAAATTAAAATCTATTTTAAAATATTTCGTTAAAAAGTGGTCTCATGATTATTAGTTTTTAATTTTTTTTTTAAAATGTGGGCAGCTCCCTGGCTGGGAATCGAACCCAGGCCGCAGCACTGACAGCACCGAAGCCTTAGCCACTACACCACCAGGGAACTCCCTATTAGTCTTTAATTTTAATAGGGGTGTATGTCATCTTTTCTAGGTCACTGTTCAATCACCACCACTACCCTCCCCCTTACATACCAGGCACATAAAGTCTTGACTTCAGCGTGGCTTTCTGAGCTTTCTTTCTGGGCCAACAGGTGGGGCAAGGGGCTGGAGAGCAGGAGCTGAGGTGGCAGCTACTTCATCTTCCTGGAGGGAAGAAATGGGGGTCTGCACTAACGCACAAGGAGGAAGGACTCAGCTGAAAGAAGTTTCCAAGGAACTCCGAAAATGCAACACTCTGGGGCAGAGGGACTTTGTCGGTCTTAAACGACGTCCTGTGGATGACTTCACTTAGTTGACTTTCCTTCCTCTGTGCCAGCTAGCTGGAGAAAACAAGGGATTCTGGAAGGTGGCATGGGCAGCACAGAGAGGTGAGCAGGACAAGCCCTTCAGCCGCACCCATGGGCGATTTGGAGCTCAGAGCCTGGGTGTGGGACAAGGAGGCTGATGGGGTTGGAGTGGCCATGACAAAGTTTGCTGGTGTGTGGCCTGGGGCCTGGTCTTTGCACCTGGACGCAGGTGAGGTGCTGCACTGAAAGCAAACATAATGCCAAAGATTTCTGTCCCATATGGTTCCACTGAATGCCACAGAGAGACTGTGCAGCCAGTTCTGGAGCTCTCCATTGATGTTACCCCAAGAGAACCCCCAAACGGGCCTCAGGAGCCCTTGACAAGAGGTTGAGTAGCACATTGAGAAGCTGTTTGGATTTTGGCATAATTATTGTGATAACAATTTAATCATTTAAAAACACTGTCTTGTGTTTCTCTAATGAAGAGAGAGGCTCTTTTCCATATTGTTCGTGCCATCTGTGAGCAATTTTCACATTAGCCTCTTAGAATGGCAAAGCAGGGAGGCCTGACAGTGATATAGTGGGGCAGAGTTGGGGGAGGGGGAGAGGAGTGGAGAGCAGGGGAGGGGGAGGAGAGAGTTGAAGCCCAGAAGGGAAGCAGGGTGCCAGGGCAGAGCAGGGACCAGGGAAGTGCGGCCCTTTATATGCAGACTCTGTTCTGGGGCCCGGAGAGAGCCAGTGGATGGTGTCTTTGGCCCTGCCTTTGCTGTACTTCACATTCGGATGAAGAGAAAGTTCCTAGATTTGCAGGCAAGGCAAGGTGAGGCAGAATAGCCCAGCATAATGGTTTTCAAACTATGGGTCAAAATCCATAAGTAGATACCTGAAATCAATTAAGTAGATTGCAATCAGTTTTCTTTTAATGAAACAGAACAAAATAGACAATATCAAAAAGAACTACTACTCACTACTGAAAGAAATTAGGGCAGCCTGGAGAAATTCCAGGTCGGGGGCAAGGAAGACACAAGGTAAGATGTAGTATCTTCTGCCAGAGAGCAAAGAATTGCTTGTAGGCTAATGGGGTCAAGTCCAATGAACAAGGGGCCGACGATGGGACAATCCGAGCTTTAATAGAAACAGTGAGAATAACTGATTGCAATGTACTGAGACGTAAAAACCTAACGAGTCCATAACTGTACTGGGTTAAAAGGTAGCCCCCCAAAACTCAGGTCCATGTCCTCATCCTTGGAATCTGCAAATATTATCAGATATGGAAAATGGGGTGATTAAGTTAAAATATCCTGAGAAGAGGATTTGTCCTGGATTATCAGGTGGGTCCTGAAGGTAAATCCTTATGTGACAGACATACAGAGGAGAAGGCACAGGCGGGGCAATGTGACTACAAAAGCAGAGACTGGAGTGATGTGGCCAAAAATCAAGGAGGGGCTGAAGCCACCAGAAGCAGGGAGAGGCATGGGACAGATGCTCCCCTCGGACCTTTGGAGGGAGTGTGGCTCTGTCACACCTTGACTGCAGACCTCTAATCTCCAGAACTGTGACAGAATACTCTTTTGCTGTTTTAAGCCCCCAGTATGTGGTCATTTGTTATGGCAGCCACAGGAACCTAATACACTAAAGACACCCCAAAAAATGAGCAAGCCACAATGAATGAAAATAGAAGTGTCGGAGCACACAGCAAGCGGATTTCAGTGTGATATTCATCTATCTGTGGGTAATCTGTGTTGGGCTCTGAAATGTATTTCTTGTTGTGGATCATGGTAAAATATGATTAAACATCTCTGGGCCCAGTGGCTGAGGACGTGGGCTTTGTTAAGGGCTCCTCTCAGCCTCTGCTAGATTGGTCACGGAGGGTTTCAGGAGTGACAGTGGGAACATGTGGCTGGATCAGACAGTTCACTTAGGACAGAGGTTTCCACAGAGACCCTTCTCTGAGCACCCTAAATCAAAATGCCCAGACAAGCAACTCACTTCTGCCCCCTATAGTCTGTGTGGTATGGGGCAACTCACTTAACGTCTTTGAGCATCTTGTCCTTGTCTATAAAATGAGGTCATTATGAAGATTAAATGAAATAATGCACTTCCTACAGAGCCTAACATCTACTGCATCTTCAAGGAATGCTAGTTGTTGCATATATGCTTCATAGTTAAAAATAATAATAAATACATAGATGAACATAAGCACACACTCTACCCCAAGCCCATGTTAACTATCACAAAGGTTATTTGTCCTGCTGCTCCAGCATATTAGCCTCTAGGGATGGCAGAGGTGCCGTGTGTCAGAATTGACTGAAATCATGCAGTCAAGCCCCTTCACTCCAGAGAAGAGGAAGCTGAGCCCCAAAGAAGAACAATGTCTTGGCCAACGTTACATAGTTAGTCAATGACCAAGATGGGACTAGAACTCAGTCTTTTAACTCCCAGTTGAAGGCAAAGACACAGTAACCCCAACTCCCCATAACATCTCTCTTGCCCCTAGGATGCCAGGACCACCACTTCTGCTGGCCTCCTTCCAGCCCAGGCCTTTGTCAAACTACCAGGGCCTGAAGAAGCCTCCTTTGTGTCTATCCCCTCACCCCTAGGAAATCCTGAGATGCAATGCCCAGTGATTATTCAGGAGGGGCTTTCTGCACTGAAGAGCATTCCTTGCCCTGAACAAGCTCACAATATCCTATGATTACCAGTCCAAATAATTCCAGTATTTCTCCCTGACAGTGCCAAGTGTCTCATCCCCAGGTCCCCTCTAGCAGGAGGGCCTATAGACCTCACAGCAGCCAGCTGAACAGAGACAAAAGAAAATATACTGTGAAAAAGGCTTAACAGGGGTCACCCGTACCCTTCAGACTCACCTGTCACCCCAGCAGCTTTCTTGACCTCACCCAGGACTCAGTGCCATCATGGTCCTTTCCTAGCTGACAGGGCTTAGGGCTGGGCAGTCTGTGTCCACTGTTCCACAGCATCTCACAGTCAGAGACTTCAGCCAAACTACAGGATCTGGGAAAGGTGAGACGAGTCTTTGTCCTGAGCACTGAGCCTCCCAGCCTGAAGTAATGGCTAAGGATACAGGTGTTGTAGTCAGGCCAACATGGGGTGGAATTAAGGCTTTTCCCCTTATTGGCTATGTGATCTTGGGCAAGTGGCATAATTGTTCTCTGAGCCTCATCTGTGAAAGAAGAGTAATGATCTCTACTTCACTGGGCTGCTGTAAGGATGCAACGCGATCATGTTTGCAAAGAGCTTACCATAACACGTGGCATGTCACATCTGCCTGATAAAGGGGAGCCAGTAGGAGTAGAAGAAATAGTGGTGCTGGTGGGAGCAGTAGCAATAACAGTCCTATAATACCTACCATAGGACTGGAACTAAATGGATATTTATTAAATAAATTAAACAAGAACTTTTCCACAAGACTGTGAACATCTGCATTAAAAGCTTTCCCCATCTGTGAACAAGTATTATTTTTAATCATCTAGTCATTCAACAATTATTTATTAGGTACTACTACGAACTGGACGTTTGTGTCCCCCCAGAACTGAAATCCTAACCCGCAATATGAGGGTTCTGGAGGCAGGGCCTTTGGGAGGTGATTAAGTCATGATATTGGAGCCATCATGAATGTGATTAGTGCACATAGAAGAGAGACCCAGAGTGCTCCCTCATCCCTTCTGCTGTGTGGGGCTCTGGCCAAAAGACAGCATTCTAAGAGGAAGAAGGCCTTCACCAGACACTGAGTCTGCTGGTCCCTTGCTCTTGGACTTTTCAGCCTCCAGAGATGTGAGAAATAAATTTGTGTTGTTAATAAATCTCCCAATGAATCACCTGAATGCACTGAAACCAGCACTGAGTAGATGTCAGGTGCTGAGCCCGGCCGTGGGAATACCCCAGAGCTTACTGTGGTTCTAAACCTTAATCTTGTGGGAATAAAAGACCATTTTGGGAATCTGATGGAAAGTTTTAGTATTTCTCAGAAAAACACCTATCACTACAGATACATAACATTTTGTCAACATTTAGGGGGCTCAGAGAAGGTTTTCAGTGAGAACCTCCGTCCTAAGTGAACTGTGATCCAGCCACATGCATCCATGGTCACTCCTGAAACCTTCTGTGACCAATAGCAGAGGCTGAGAGGAGCCCTTAACCAATTTCAGGGCAAAAGCCAGTAAAAAGTGCCTAATGCTGCAGGGGCACTGGGACCACTTGCATGGGTAACCATCATGTATGGTCATGGAAAACTCACTGGTTCACTTCCTGCTGCAGAGGGTACCTAGTAAATCCGAGCAGCCGACCCCATGTTGGAAATCCATCTGCTCTCTCAAGGCCTCCACTTGGCTCCACATGTTAGTTAGGGTTTGGTTTACCAACCACCCTTAGGAGGGGTGTGGTACCTCACAGGTGTCCACCTTCACTCTCTCCATGATCCTGCAAGTTTCTGCCTCCCTTCCTGCACACAGGTCGAAGCTGCTCAGTGTTCCCAAGTGCCTGTGACAGATCTAGCCTCACTCCCTCAGTTCATCCATGCTGGGCAGGCACACAATCCTGCCATCGTGACTTTGCTGGTATCATTTCCTAGACAGAAGCCTCCTCCTCCTCCTCTTCCACCCTCCTCTGGGAAATGTAAATCCTCCTGTGTGGAATGTTCAATTATATCCCAGTGCTTGGTACTCTCTCCTCTTCTGTATCCATCTCCTACAGATGCCCAGAACACCTTCTGCACACATCCTGTCTCTGCCCAAAGGATCAAAGCTCCTTGAAGGAAGGGTCCCTGTCAGACCCACCTTTGAATCTCCTACAGCCTAGCACAGTGCCTGGTACATAGTAGGTGCTTAGTGCATGTTGCTTTCTTCTTTGAGAAAAATAGAGACTCTGACAAAAGAGCGCTGGGGAGAGTACATGCTGAGAGGCTGGTGAAGAGGCTCTGGAACCCCACTTAACCTGCCTCCTCAGTTGTGGCACTTTAGTGATAACCTCCTATTCTACCCACCCTGGCTGAGCTTAGCATCAGATCCTCTAGACCAGCGGTTCTCAACCTATGGGTCGTGACCCCTTTGGAGGATCAAATGACCCTTTCGCAGGGGTCGCCTAAGACCATCGGAAAACACATATCAGATATTTACATTACGATTCATAACAGTAGCAAAAATACAGTTATGAAGTAACAACGGAAATGATTTTATGGGGGTCACCACAACACAAGAAACTGTATTAAAGGGTCACGGCATTAGGAAGGTTGAGAACCACTGCTCTAGACTCAAGTAGTTCAATTCCATCTGATATCAAAACTAGTATTTGTTCTTTGAGGGACTTGTCTGTTACAACCAATGTGAAAGAGCAATCTAATAATCAATTCCTCAGGACCCTCTTATGAAAGCTCTGTTTTCCATTGCCATCTTTATGACTGAGCTGTGGCTAAGCTGTACCTGGGATCCCTTAGTGAAGGGATTACTGACCCAGAAGCCCAAGGATATAATCAATCATAGCCTGGTCCATTCCACCTTTCCTCTGCTCCTAGGGCTGATCCAGACTCCAGTGGCTCAAATCTGGCTGCATCGCAGCCCTCTCCCCTACTCTATCATGTACAGATCTCCACATTCTTTCCTCTGTTCATCACCTCTATCCCCCCACCCCCCATGGAGAATGAACACCGGCAATTTTTTTCAATCTCACAGGACAGGCAGGGTCCAAGGTCTCTGGGACTCTTCTAAGGATCCTAAGTGCATAAACTGTCACCTGGTAGACAGCGGGACTCACAAGAGACCAACATCTGAAATCAGCTGTTAACTCTCTACCATCTCTGTAACCCAATTACATGGCAGCTCCCTAACTCCTGGGATTTTAGGACTGGAAAGGATACTAGATTCCCTTACTCAGGACATGAGGAAACTAAGGCCTAGAGAAGTGAAGTACAAGGACACACAAGCAACTAATGGAACTTAAATTAAGATCTCCTGACTCCTACTTTAGGGTTCTTCAGCTGTTAAGATTAAAATGAAAACTGAGCAAACAGTTGAAGAGGTCCCTGGGAGTCCCTTGCCCATGAGCTATTATAATCATAAAGCCTGATGACAAAGTTACTGTACCACACCCTAGGACAGGAAGACTGCCAGCCAATCCCAACAGGTAGGTTGTGTCACTGAGAGGTCTCCAAGGGCTCCCTGGGACAAAGAGAGTGAACAGCAGGAGCTGGCATAACTAGTCTTCCTGAAATAGAGGAGACAGCCAGGCCCAGGCAGTAGCCAGGCCAGGCCAGGCAGAGACAAATTCATCAAAGGGTCAGACAATGGGACACTCTTCAAAGCTTGATTGAAAGGCAGCTCCCATTTGTCCAGGCCCAGGTAACCACAATCCAGGAGAGTAATCAACAAACTTTTAGATGGTTTCAATCTCATTGGGGTGTCTTTATACACAAAAGGCCCACAGAAGTAGCTCATCCAACCTGTACAATAACACTTTGTGAAATGCCCATTGGCATAACCAAGCACCCAGACCTTGCGATGAGGCAGAAGAGCTGGTACAATGAGGGATAAAAGGCCTAGTGAGACCCCAAAGCAGCCTCTTAAGAGCTATGTGAGTTGGGGCAATCACTTAACTCTCTTCACCTCAGCTGCTTCAAATAGAAAATAAGAATAACAATAAGAACTTCTGGTTAAGAGATCAGAGTAGATAGACTGCTCACTTCCTCCCACAACCACATCAAAATTACAACTAAATTATAAAACATCCATATTTAAGAACCACCTGAAAACTAGCTGAACAGAATTCCTATAAAGAAGAAGCTACATCAAGACTGATAGGAGGGGCAGAGACATGGAAAGGACTGGTCACACACCCACAGTGTAGCAGTTAAGAATCAGTAGGAATATCTCAGCTGCAGAGATCACCCCTGAGAAGTTAGGGGTCCCAACCCCACAACAGGCTCCCCAGCCCAGGACAGCAGTGCCTGGAATAGCAGTCCCCATAGCATATAGCTGTGAACACCAGCAGGATTTGTGTCTGACAAAAAAAAAAGGCGGGGCGGGGGGGGGGGGGAGGTTGGGGGCTGCTGGAGAATGAGGCTCTGCATGTCTTAAAGGGCCAATGCAGACTCACTCACAAACTCACTCACTCAGAGTTCCAGAGCAGGGGCAGTTCAAAAAGTGCCAGGGAAATAAGGGAGAAAACTGAATTGTCCAGCTTCAGAGCAAGGGCTGAAGAGGCAAGATTCAGGGCACCACTTCTGAAAAGAAGTGGTGATATGTGCCATTGTTCTTTTGTTGAGCCCTACCCCTACACAGCTTGTAGGCTTAGGCATGTACCAAATCTGAGCCCTCCATTGACCTGGCTAACACCCTTCACCCCACACTGGTGATTCCCTAAGACTGCCACACCCAGAAGGCATGCCCAGTCAAATCCTCTTTCAATGGCTTTTTCACACAAATGACCTGTCTTGACTTGTGATATGGGCATGACTAAAATCTCTAAAAAGGTCCACAAACCCCAAACAAGCAGCAGTGGGTCTTGACTTGCCATGTACCTCTTGCTAACCTGGCACCAGTGGCGGCTGGCCTCAGTTCATGGCATAGCCTCTTCCAGGCAACTATCCACCCAGCACAGCATCCACCAACCACAGATCACCTGGTAGGTGCTACAATGTAATCTGGGCACAGGCAGCAGCTGGCATTAGCCTGGACTGGAGCTCATCCGAAGAGACCCCAGAACAACATACTGGATGACTGGCTTCAGACAAATACCGAACCAGCTCCACAAATGACACAACCAAAGGGAGGACCCAGCAGGCACCAGAGCCCCACCAAAGTGAATCTACTTTGTGGCATCAGACCCCACACAACAGCTCATCCACTATAGTCACCAATAATCCTCACAGTCAGTCAACCTGAAGGTCAATCCCACCCACCGACATGCCAACAGCCATCGAAGCTTAATGCCAACAGCAACTGAAGCTTATCTACAACAGGAGAGCACACCCAAGCCACACAAGGGACACACCTAGAACACCCAGCTCAGGTGACCAGGGTGAGCACATCACTGGACCCCACAGGATGCCTACTCTTAATAATAAGACCACCTTACCAAGATTGTGACATATATTATAGCATATCTAATACATAGAAACAAACACAGGGAGGCAGCCAAACGGAGGAGAAAAAGAAACATATTCCAAATAAAAGAACTGAAAAAAACCTCCAGAAAAAGAACTAAACAAAGTGTAGGTGAGTAATCTACCAGACACAGAATTCAAAACTCTGGTATAAGGATGCTCAGAAAACTTGGGGAAAAAAAACAGATGATCTGAGTGAGAACATACACAAAGAGATAGGAACCATGAAAAAGAATCAGTCAGAAATTAAGGATACAATAACTGAAATAAAGCATACACTTAAGGGAATTGACAGTAGGTTAGATGAAGCAGAGGACTGAATCAGTGATTTAAAAGAGAAGATAACAGAAACATCCAATCAGAACAGAAAAAGAAAGAAAAGAATCCAAAAAAATAAGGATAGTTGAAGAGACCTCTGGAACAACACCAAGCATAATAACTTTCACATCATAGGTGAAGAGAGAAGAGAACAAAGGATTGAAAATATATTTGAAGAAATAATGATTGAAAACTTCCCTTACCTGGTGAAGGAAATAGACATACAAGACCAGTAAGCACACAGAGTCCAAAAGATGAACGCAAATAGGCCCACACCAAGACACATCATAATTAAAATGCCAAAAGTTAAAAACAAAGAGAGAATCCTAAAAGCAAGAAAAGAAGAGCAGTTAATTGTCTATAAAGGAGCTTCCATAAGACTTTCAGATGATTACTCAACAGAAACTTTACAGGCCAGAAGGGATTGGAATGAAATATTCAAAGTGATGAAAAGTAAAGAACCACAACCAAGATTACTCTGCCCAGTAAGCCTATCAGTTAGAATAAAATGAGATATAAATTCCCAGTCAAGAACAAAACTAAAAAAGTTTCTCACCATTAAACCAGTATTATAAGAAATGGTAAAAGGACTTCTTTGAAAAGAAAATATCAAAAATATGAATAATAAAATATAGGAAATAAATTCTGCCTGAAAAAGACTAACATCTAATAAAAACAGTGGATCAACCAACTCATTAACATAAAGCTGGTACAAAGGTAAAAAGGCAAAAAAAGGAAGATCATGTGTAATTACAACAATAATTAAAGGAAACACACAAATGAACTAAAAAAAATAGTAAAAAAATAAGTAAAAAAAAATAAAAGTGGAAGGGGTGAGTAAAAATTGTTGTTATTTTAGAAGATATTCAAACTTAAGTGACCATCAATTTAAAACAGACAGCTATAGATGTACCTTAGTATACAGAAAGCACGTGGTAACCAAAAACCAAAAATCCACAAGAGATTTACAAGAAAAAAGACTGAGGAATCCAAACTCCACACTATAGAAAGTCATCACCATATAAGAGAAGAGAGCAAGACAATAAGTAAGGAATACAGAGGAACCACACAAACAATCAGAAAGCAATGAATAAAATGGCAATAACTACATACCTATCAATAATTTTATATGTAAATGGACTAAATGCTCCAACAAAAGACAGAGAGTAGCTGATTGCATAAAAAATGCAAGGCCCATACATACTCATATGCTGCCTGCAAGAGACCCACTTCAAGACGTATACGGACTGAAAATAAAGGGATGGAAAAGGTATTTCATGCAACTGGAAAGGAAGAAAACAAAGCTGGGGTAGCGATACTTTTATCAGACAAAATAGACCTTAAAACAAAAGCTGTAACAACAGACAAAGAAGGGCATTTCAAAATGATAAAGGAATCAATCTAACAAGAAGACATAACTCTTATAAACATTCATGGTCCCAACATAGGAGCACCTAAATATACAAAGCAAATATTGAAAGACATAAAGGGAGAGATTGACAGTAATATAATCCCAGTAGGGGACTTTAATACCCCATTGACAACAAGATAACCCAGATAGAAAATCAGTAAGGAAACAGTGGCCTTAAATGACACATTAAATCATATGGACTTAATGGTTATTTTCAGGACATTTTACCCAAGAGCAAAAGAATATACATTTTTCTCAAGTGCATACAGAACATTTTCCAAAATAGACTACATGTTAGGCCACAAAGCAATTCTTCAATAAATTTAAGAAGACTGAAATCATATCTAGCATCTCCAATGAAAATGGTATAAGGACCAGAAATCGATTACAAGAAAACTGAAAAACACACAAGCAAGTGGAGGATAAATAACATGATACTAAACAATAAATGGGTTATCAATGAGATCAAGGAAAAAATCAAAAGATACCTTGAGACAAATGAAAATAAAAACAAAACAACCCCAAATTTATGGGACACAGCTAAAGCATTTCTAAAAGAGAAATTCATAACGATACAGGTCCACCTCAAGAAATCAGAAACATCTCAATTAAATAATCTAACTTACACCTAAAGGAACTAGAAAAAAAATAAACAAAGCCCAAAATCAATATAAGAAAGGCAATAATGAACATCAGAGCCTAAATAAATTAAATACAGTGTAAAAGAGTAATAGAAAAGATCAAAGAAACCAAGAGCTGGTTCTCTGAAAAGATAAACAAAATGATAAAACTTTAACCAGACTCATCAAGAAAAAAAGAGAGAGGTCTCAAATAAACAAATTCAGAAACAAAATAGGAAGTGACAACTAACCATAGAAATACAAAGAAATATAAGGATACACTATGAATAATAATATGCCAACAAATTTGAAAACCTGGAAGTAACTGATAAATTCTTAGAAACACACAATTTGTCAAGGCTGAATCAAGAAAAATATAAAATTTAAACAGACCAATAATTACTAACAAAATCAAATCAGTAATCAAAAATCTCCCAATAAACAAAAGCCCTGCGCCAGATGGTTCCACAGGTGAATTTTACCAAACATTCAAAGAAGAATTAATACCCATCCTTCTCAAACTATTTCAACAAGTTGAAGAGGGAGGAAAGTTGTCAATCACATTTTATGAGGTCAGAATAACCCTGATAACAAGAGCAGACAAAGACACTGCAAAAAAAGAAAAAATATATATAGGCCAACATCCTTGATGAACAGATACAAAAATCCTAAACAAATATTAGCAAATCCAATTCTGCAATACATTAAAAATATCACACACCATGATCAAGTGGAATTTGTTTCTGAAATCCAAGACTGGTTTAATATCTGCAAATTGTGATACAAGACAAGGATGTCCATGTTCACCACTTTTGTTCAACATAGTAATGGAAGTCCTAGCCACAGCAACCAGACAAGAAAGTAAATATAAAGCATCCAATTTGGAAAGGAAGAAGCAAAGGTGTCATTATTTGTAGATGACATGATAATATATACAGAGAACCCTAAAAAGTCCACCAAGAAACTATTAGAACTGATAAAGAAATTCATCATAGTAGCAGTATACAAAATTAATATTCAGAAATTAGTTTCATTTTTATACATCAATAACAAACTATCAGAAAGAGACATAAAGAAAATAAACTCATTTATAACTGCATCAGAAAGAAGAAAATATCTAGGAATAAATTTAACCAGAAGATAAAAGACTGTAGTCAGAAAACTGTAAGAGGTTGAAAAAACTGAAGATATAAATAAATGGAAGATATACTGAGCTCATGAATAGGAGGAATTAACAATGTTAAAATGTCCACACTACCCAAACCAATGTATAGAGTCAATGCAATCCTTATCAAAATAGAATACCGATGGCATTTTTCATAGCAAACTAGAATAAATAATCCTAAAAATTTATATAGAACCACAAAAGACGCTGAATAACCCAAGCAATCTTGAGAATGAAGAACAAAGTTGGAGGTATCACACTACCTGCTATCAAACTATACTACAAGGCCATACTAATAAAAACAACATAGTATCACTGGCATAAAAACAGACAATAGATCAACGGAACAGAATAGAGAGCCCAGAAATAAACTCATGTCTATATGGTCAATTAATTTATGATGAAGGAGGAAAGAATGTAAAAAGGGGTTAAAACAATCTATTCAATAAAATGGTGCTTGAAAAACTGGACAGATACATGCAAAGAAAAAGGAACTGGACTCTTGTCTTACTCCTTATAGAACAAAAATTGTGAATAGATTAAAGATGTAAATATAAAACCTGAAACCATGAAACTCCTAGAAGAAAACACAGGCAATAAACTCTCCAACAGTACCCTCAGTAATATTTTTTCTGACCTATCTCCTTGGGCAAGGGAAACAAAAGAGAATAAAAACAAATGGGATAACATCAAACTAAAATGTTTTTGCACAGCAAAGGAAACCACCAACAAAACGAAAAGACATCCCACTAAATGTTAGACGATATTCTCCAATGATACATCTAATAAGGGTTAATATCCAAAATTTATAAAATCTCATACAACTCAACACCAAAAAACCAAACAATCCATTTAAATGGGCAGAGGACCTAAACAGACATTTCTCGAAAGAGGACACATAGATAGCCAACAGACATATGAAAAGATGCTCGATATCACTAATCATCAGAGAAATGCAAATTAAAACCACAACGAAATCCCACCTCACTCCTGTCAGAATGACTGTCATCAATAAATCAACGAACAACAAGTGTTGGCGAGAATGTGGAGAAAAGGGAACCCTCGTGCACTGTTGGTGGGATTGCTAATTGGTGCAGCCACTATGAAAAATAGCATGGAGTTTCCTCAAAAAAATTGAAAATATAACTACCCTATCACCCAGCTATTCCACTTCTGAATATTTATGCAAAGAAATCCAAAACAGTAATTTGAATAGACATATGTACCCTCTATGTTCAGTGCAGCATTATTTACATTAGCCAAGCTATGGAAGCAACCTAAGTGTCTGTAGATAAACAAATGGATAAAGATACAAATATACAATGGCATATTACTCAACCATAAAAAGCAATAAAATCTTACTATCTGCAACAACAAGGATGGACCTGGAAGGCATTATGCTAAGTGAATCAGACAGAGAAAGACAAGTACCATATGATCTCACTCATATGTGAAATCTAAAGAAAAAAATAAACAAAACAGAAATAAACTCACAGATACAGAGAGAACAAATTGATTGTTGACAGATGGGAAGGGGGTTAGAAGTATGAAAAAGGGGAAAGGATTAAAAAGTAAAATTGCCAGGTATAAAATTAATTACAGGGATACAAAGTACAGCACAGGGAGTATAGTCAGTAATATTGTAATAACTATGTATGGTGTCAAATGGGTACTAGACTTAATGAGGTAATTACTCCATAAGTTATGTAAATGTACAAATGTCTAATCACTATGTTGTACATCTGAAACTAATATAATTCTATATGTCAATGGTAATTGTGAAATTAAAAAAAAAAAAGTGGAAGAAAAGTAGCTCTTTAAGACCAAAGTCCACAAAATTGTGCAAGACTGAGATAAAGCATTTGACCATGAACTGCCTTCATCTGTGCCTTGTGTATAGGATGCTGGACACGATGCTAAAAATGAAGCCCATGCTTACTTTCATCCAGGAACTGGTCATCAGTTAGGAACTTTGGTCTGAAAAAAACATCTGTGAAAGAATTTGCATTGCCTGTCTTCTTTTTGAACAGAATTTAATTTCAGTTTGATTGCTAAGATCATTACAACTATCACTGTAAACTTAATGACATCTCACCTCACTTCAACTCAGCTCTCTCCTCTCCCTTACCTCTCTCCCCCACCCCCAATCCACCTTCCCTGCTTCTCTCCATATCTGGAATGCGATATATGAGCACTGTACCAAATTCTCCACTGAGTGGCTTCTGATCAGAGTCCTTACATTATGTATTACATGTCATCCCCCTTATATCCCTAGAGGCTTTTGCTGATTTTTTTTTTTAACTATGTCTCTTATGTGATTAAAAAACTGGCATACAGACATGGAGCTGTATGGGGATCAGAACCCACACTATTTTTTTTCCTGCTGTCATTCCATTGATTTTCCTGCCAATTGAAGTGAGTGATAGTAAATGTAATTCCAGTCCAGATTCCCTGTTTTATATTTTTAAACTCCTTTAATGTCAATGTGAGCTATGCATGGCATGTGAAGCAGGGGATGCCAATACAGATCATTTCTACGGGCAGTGCTTCTTTTTTTTTTTTTGTATGTAAATCCCACCAAAACTTATAACTTTTGAGTCACAGCTGTTAATTCAAAAATTATATTATTGATAGTATGGTCTGTTTTGATTATTTGAAGGAGCTTCCCATACATATTAACTCAGTATTTTGCCATGAGTCAAACTTTTAAAGACATTTAGCAAAATGTAAGTAATCATCACATAGTTTAAGACTGGTTTAATATTTACAGTTAAATTATTGTAAGGAGAAGTAGAAGAACTACTTTTAGGAGTTCCCTGATGGTGTAGTGGCTTAAGGCTTCGGCACTGTCAGCGCTGCGGCCTGGGTTCGATTCCCAGTCAGGGAGCTACCCACATACCAAAAAGCAAAAAAAAAAAAAAGAAATACTTTTAGAGGTTAATGTCTTATTTTGAACTTCAACTCAATTAATTTAAATATATTAAAAATTGGGGGTTCCCTGGTGGTGTAGTGGCTAGGCTTCGGCACTCTGAACGCCATGACCTGCATTCGATTCCCAGCCAGGGAACGACCCCCCCCAAAATAATAATAACATAAATAAATAAATAAATTGAAAATCTAGTCTTTTAGGCATGGAATAGAAATCATTTTTTTCTCAGATAAATCCAAACAATTAGTGGCTTACATTTTTTAAGAATACAATTAAAAATAAAAAGAATAACAATACCTATCTTGTGGAATACCAAAAGGACTAAGATGTGATGTTCTAGGAAAGCATTTAGCTTGGTGCCTGGAACATGGAAAACCCTCAATAAATGACTATTTGTAGTTTTAATAAATCAGATCACTGCCAGTTTCTTTGGGAAATAAAAATTGTAGAAATGCTCCTAAAGCTTGAGGGTAGCTGGCATCTATGTCTATGGTGAGTAGGCTACGGCCATCAGAGCAGCCCTTACCCCAGTGCACCAAGCACAGTCTGGGCTATGTCCATGCAGAGCAGCCAGGAGGAGCCAAGGACCCTTCTCACCACCCTTTGTACACACTGACCTGAGGACTCACAGCCTTGGGCGCCTGCAGCTCACTCGAGAATGTTCTTGTCTCCGGAGCCCACACAGCCCACACACATGGGAAGGCCCCGAAGTCCACAATCTTTAGTCAGCAGCCAGTAGGATACCTCAGAGGCTCTGCACTCTCTTCCAAGGACCCCAGTGGGGCTGGGCCTGGTTTCCCACAGGGATAACCTGTTTTATTGTCTTCTCTCCTTTCAATGGCTCACTTCTTAGGCAAATGATTGTTTCCTGGGGTCACCTCCCAAGTAATTCCTTACAATTACATCTTCATCTCAGGTCTGCCTCTGGGGAAGGCAAGTCAGGCACTGCAGTGATGGTCCGTCCTCATCACCACACAGAGGGAAGGAGGGAGCAAGGAAGACAGAAGCTGGGGAGGACGTGGGCAGAGCCTCCTTATGGAGAGGAGGAGGTCGAGGAGGAGAGGGTGAAGCATCTGATGAGTTAAGACCAAAACTCCTGGGAGAAAACAGGCTGTCCTTCGCCGAGCAAAGCAGAACAGAGTGTATCTGAGTTCATGGATTTCCCAATTCTAGGCTGCAGCCAAAAGGATTCATCAGGCCCATTTTTAAATGCCACAGGCATCCAGAGACAATGAGCAGGACAGCACGCTGAGAGCTCTCCCTGCCTCCGGCTCTCTACTCCTTCCCCAGGACCACACAGACATGCACTTAGCACTCAGGGGCTTCCATGCCCCAGAACCCAGGGTCACCTTCCAACGAAGGAGAGAACCACAGAATTTCTGGGATGGAAAGACATGGAGGGCATTCTCCTCCAAGTCCCTTCTGATACCCACCCATTATTTCTGAAGCACTCTCGAGAGGAATGTAAACAATGTATGTGCGTGTACCGATATGCATACAAATATGTGTGTCCATACACAGACTCTCCCCACTCTTCCTCTCTTTCTCTCTCTCTCTCTCTGGGCTGCCCTGCACTCCTGGTCAATTCTCCCAATGCCGTTTGTCTTGTACATTCTTGCTCGACGCAGATTAGGGGAATTAGCTGTTATCGAGAGCTTTGTGTCTCCAAAGCTCTTACCAACACTAGCTAATTAAACAGACACAGTCCCCTTTCCCTCAGCCAGTGTGTAGAAAGCTTAGGACATGAATTAACAAGTTCCTAGTTCTACTCCTGAGGGGAGCCCTGCCTCCTCGTACAAAATGCAGAGAAATAGTTATTATGGTACCCCACAGAAAAGATTATGAAACAGAGGGTTAAGTAATTTACCCAAGGTCAGTTAGCTAGTAACTGGCTGAGCTGCACTAGGCTATAACCTTAGGCCTCCCCAACTCCAGAACCTGAGCTCTTGTAAGCACTACCACACACAGGTACTATCTATTGTCCTCTTCCTTTTCACATTCTTAGATGACATGCAGAGACCAACCATTCCAAATCCGTGAATGACTGTTTTTCCCAGCATCCCCACCACTCACACACAGAGCTCCAAGTACTCGGAGGGTAATGGTTTGGGATGCTTTATCCCACACGAACTCTCATAACCGCTCTGTCCCCCCCGGACTCTAAGGTGTCGGCAGCCACCTGTCCCGAGTTCCCCGCTGCCTGCCCCAGGGAGTCCCCAGCCCAGGACTCCGCACGTGGTAGAAGTTCACAGCCGTGGCACGGCCTCAGCTGGGCCCAGAAGGAGCAGCGATCCCTCTCTTTCTTTCCCAGAGATCACAAGGAAAGCCCCAAAGCCAGTTACCATCCACCACAAGACGCCTCACTTAACCAACTCATTCATGAGGGTTATATTTACAACCTCTATCATCAAGTCTAATGATTCCCGCGAACTGAGACCTGTTGCCTTCACTAAAGTAATCAGTGCCTGTCAGGAGATGATCAGAGAGACTCTTTGGATTTCCACTTGTCATATTAAATCCCACGCGCCCTGTGTTTCATCGTTTAGGACTCAGGCTCACTCAATTCTTTCAAATGTTGTCACTTCGTAATAAGACTAATAAGGCCTTTTTTTCCCTTCAAAAGTCTGAACACGATAGAGAATTTCAGGAATCAATCAGTATTTGATTACCCATTAAACATGATTTGCCCAGTACTATGAGGATGCAGGTGTATTTAATAACATCCTGGCTTTCTGGGAGCTTGGAACCCTGGGTGACTAAAAAACTAGTATACCGAACACTGAGGTTAATAGTTGAATAGTCTTTTGTACTACAAAAGAAGTTAGAAATCATTCATTCATTCATTCATTCAGTGAAATACTATTTAGATCCCGCTAGTAGTAGAGTCTACTATAGGCGGACACCCTGGCAGTTCACAGTCATGAGAGGTATGCAATAGGGATGGATATGAGATATGTCCCCAAAGGGTCTGGAGGAAACAGGTTAGGTATGCAAGTGACTACAGGACAAGACACAGTGACAAGTCTGTCAGGAGAATGAACCCAGTATTTTGAGAGTAGTTCAGAAAGGACAGGATTAGCAGGAAAGGGTTTGTAAAAACAGCAGGAGTGCAGCTGCAATTGGCCCCACAAGGAAGTAAGCTGGGTCACAGACTCCTCCAGCACTAAGAGTAGATGCTGTAACCTGAACAGCAGTGCTCCTGGCACAGCAAAGAGAACTTATGATGAATCTTGGAAAATGAGAAGCCGGTATGTTCACACCCACTGGCTTCCTTGCACGCTGTGCTTCCCAGGCCCAGAGCTAGATCACTCGTTCATTCCATGAATGTTTACCAAAGACTGGTGCTGAGGGTAACCAAAGAGAAAGAGGCACAGGGTCGGCCCTGCTTACAGTCAGATGGGGGAGAGAGATGAGCAAGCTCCAGCAACAGTACAAACGGTATATATGTGCACGGCACACAGACGAGTGTGGGATCCGGGCCGGGGTGGTGGGCAGCGAGGCAGGAAGCCCCGAGGAGGTGCTGACTAATCTGAGTCCTGAAGGACAGGTAGGAGGTAGGGGCACAGGCTGCGACCATGAAAGCAAGTGATGATGATAACAGTAACAAGAATTATACTACACCACCATTTTTTGAGTGCCTACCTCGTTTTGTGTCAGAAACTACACTTGGTATCACACGCGCACACATATGCACACGCACATTGATTATCATCACTTTCGAGTACGTGCGTTTAGGATGTGAGTGATCCTTACAATTTAATTATACTACATATTAAATATTATTATTCCTCTTTGAGAAATGGGGACACTGAGGCCCAAAGAGATGAAATGGTATTCTCACAGCCAAGAAGAGGCACAGCTGTTGAAAGCACCCAAGAAACAAAAACTCATGGACACAGTCCCTAGGTTAGGGTTACCTGAGGGGATGGCAGGTGAGGGGTGGGAGAGAACGGACAGGGTCTCAAATATATGGTGATAGAAAGAGAACTGGTTCTGGGGGATGAACACACAACACATAGATGATGCACTGTAGAATTGTACACCTGGAACCTATGTAATTTTTACTAACCAATGTCACCCCAATAAATTTAACAACAAAAAATAAAAGGAAGGGGCAGAGCTGGGACTCAAATCTGTCCCTACTCTACACAAGAGTGAGTAAACTACTGAACTATACAGAGCTACAGGGTTGGGTTCAGAACTGAATCCTTCCCTGGCTGCTTGGACAACCAAGCCACCCACGGATACACAGGCACAGAAGTGACCCAGTCAAGGGCCACGGGACCCCAGCCTCAGAACTCCAGTCTGGAGTCCCTGAGGAGCCACCAGGGAGGGCAGGCCCAATCCCAGTTCTGCCTCGAGCTGGGAGCCCAGAGCAGAGTCTCTTCCCCTCGCTTCCCAGCAGAAACTATAAGACTTCCGGCTCTGACATTCTGGGACTCCAGTTCTGGTCCAAAACTCCTGGCTGAGTATCACTCTGGAACTAGAATCCAGGCAGAGTTCCTCATTCACAGGTCTCGCTTGGGCCCCACCTGTGACTTAGCAAGGATACACCATCCAGAAGATGAGACCTCCCCAGAGCAGGGGGGCAAGTCCGCAGAGCTCCCCAAGCTCAAACGACTGCAAGGGATTCCTCGTTCAGGGTCCGTCCTCCACTTTGCCCTCTCCTCTCCCATTGCTCCTTCGAAAACTTAAGAGCAAGCTCCATGGGCCACAGAGATGCTGCACCGTCTTCTGGGCATGCTGCTCCTGACAGACAGTGTCCTCCACGATCTAGTCCCCTACCTAACCCCGGTCCCCTGCCCTGCCGTGCTCCCAGCCGCCTGGGCCAGCCCTGAGATAGGTGAGAGAGCTCCCTCCTAGCAGGTTAAAGACGCCAGGCAGCTGTCCCTCCACCATGCCCTCCTGCCACACACACCACTAGCGTGTTTGCTGAGGCCTAAGGGGCCAGGAACTAGGAGTGCTGCACACACGAATAAACAATCTCATTTTTGAGTGTCTATTTTG
>PVJL010006520.1:80091-91094 GCA_004026885.1 Lyroderma lyra
AGACCAGACTGAAGGAGTAGGCGTGAGCCAGGGAGCACTCCAGGGCTGGGCCTCTGGTGCAGGCCTCCAAAACTTAGCCAGACTAAATACGGCCCATAATTAAAATGTCATTACCTCACAATGGTGCTATCCAAGCTTCACCTGGAATTTGTTGCAGGTGCTGGTGGCTACAAAACCAATTTGCTATTGTGTTTCAGCAAATCAGATTCAATAATCTGCCCGGAATGGCAGACCAGCCCTGAACTGAAGATGTAAGAAAAGAAAAAGGGCCCTCCTAGCAGATCACATTTTGTCTACAGGCTGTCCACCTTGAGGACGAAGCATCCAAGGTCAGCACACAGGCACTTCCAGAGGAGTGAGACTGGGGAGTTAAAAGTGAGCAAAAATGCAAGAAGGAAGCAGCAGGGTCGGCTTTGGGGGGTCCCATCCTGGGCTCTCCAAAGACTCAGGCACTGACAGTTGTTTTGACCATCTTTAAAAACCCCCACAGGTCATCAAAACCTATGTGGTACTTTGCAATGATCAGCTGTTTGAGGCTCACAACTTACGAGACGAGTGAGGTGGGCATCATCGCTTCCGCCACCATGAGGAAAAGCCTCAGGGATTAGGAGCATGGTCAAGGTCACCCTCTCAGTAAGGGAGTGGGCAGAGACCATATGCGTGAATGGTGACAGAGCATTCGGGCCTGGAATACACTAGGACTCATGATAAGGCGGTGTCTGCAGACGCCTGGCAGAGTGTAACCAGGGGGCCCGGCCCCGACAGCCACTGCAAATATGTCCCCTTAGCCTGGCGAGTGTGAGCTCTAGCAAGGCTTCCTTGCAAGCTGCCACCATCTGTCTCTTCTTTTCTGAGCCCACTGCTACGTTGCAGGCTGGGGCCCAGAATGCCTGAAGCAGCTTCCTTACTGCCTCTACTCACCAGCTCCAGAATAATCTTCTAAAGTGCCACTGTGACCGTGACACATCTTTGCTTATAAACCTCATGCAGCTGCCTCTGCTCTCTAATTACTACTCCCCCCAACTGAGTTGAAAATGTACCCCCCACAAAGGTCCCATGACTGCTTCATTGCCCAAGGGACACTTTTCCTTCCTCACCTGACTGGGCCCTTTTCTCTGGAGCATCTGTCATCTCCAACCACTACCGTCCTGGAAATGGCTTCCTGGGGTTTCTGGGGTCTTGCTTGCTTTTATTTGTCCTCCCACCTCTCAGATTATGCTTCAGTTCACTTTCGGGCTTTCTCCTCAGCGTGCTCCCTAAATTCTTGTGTTTCCCAAATCTTTCCTCTTCCCCTTATGCTTTTCCTACTCTTTATGTGACTATAAGCGCCTTGATCTGAGTCCATGGCTTTGGCTGCATCTCCACCCACATGCAGCCCAAATCTGTGTTTAAGCCCACATCCCTCTCCCTAATTGCAGGTCCCATCAGTCAGCTGCTTATGATAATAGCTATTTCCATGTGACTGTCTTATAGGCATCCCAACCTCAACACGTCCAAACTGAATTAGTCATCCTTCTTTCTGTCCCCAAATGGCTACTCCTCCCAAATTCTCTTTCTGAATGGCATCACTACTCAGCCAACTGTCCAGGGAATCATCTTCAATGCCCCCCACCGTGTATCCACTGTGCAGATGTCAACAGTACAGCAAAAGCCTGTGGCACCCTCAGGCTTCCTCCTGCAGACCACAGTGCTGGGACCTGAACATGGATGACCTTCTCAGCTAATGAGGAGTGGGAACTGGATGCTGAGCACCCCCAGCTTTCTGCCCCTTCAGCTGGGACAACTCGGATACAGGTTGCCCACTGTCTTCACAAGACCCCAGTGGGACTGAGTCTCAGGTGTCCAAGCAGTAATCTGTTCTTTAATCACTTTGCTTGGTTGTCCTTCCCTTCTCTGTCACACTTTGCTATAGGTGTTTCTTGTGATCACCCCCTAAATAAACCTCTTACAATCTAAATCCTGTTCTCAGGACTTACTTTTGGGGGTACCCAGCCTAAGTGCACACCAATTCTGGAACCTTTTGTCAGAAGCATCTGTCCTTTTCAACCACTTCTGTCCTAGAAATCACTTCCCAGGGTTTCTAAGGTCTTACTTGCTTTCGTTTGTCTTTCTACCTCTCTGGTTATTCTTGTCCACTTCCTCAGTGCTTCCTGAGGCCATGTACTCCTCTTCACCTGGGTTCCAGTCCTTATCATTTCTCATCGGGATGACAGAACTGGCCTCCTGACTGGCTTCCCTGCCCTTGGTCTTGTCTTGCTCCAAACCATCCCAGTTATACACTTGATCATGGGATTTTCTTGCCTAATACCCTTCAGTGGACCCCCACTGTCTATAGGATACAGCCCCAATTCTTTATCTTCATGGCTTCAAAGGCCCTCTGTGACCTGCCCTCACCTTCCACCCATATTCAAGTCTCATCAGGCTCCTCCCTAAACCCTAGAACCCCAGCCATATTGAGTAGTTCCCAGCTCTAGAACAGCTGCTTAACCCTCCCATGACACACCCCAGAATGTCCTTGTTCTCCCTCAGCCTTCTGCGCACTTATTCTTGTCCAAAAGCTGAGGGAGTTCCCTGGTGGTGTAGTGGCTAGGATTCGGCGCTGTCAACGCTATGGTCTGGGTTCGATTCCTAGTCAGGGAATTACCAAAAAAGTTAAAATTAAAATAAAAATTAAAACTGAGCTCAAGAAGCATTCCTTCTATGAAGTTCTCTCTGCTGCCCCATCCCCTCCCCATGCCCTCCATGAGAAAACTTCATGCCTTTCTCTGCCAGCTCACAGTTTCTATGACACGTTTCTCTTTGATATATGTGGCACTCTAATGCCCTCAATGGCATATATAACTTCCTCTTTGATGATGAGGCAATAACTTACCATCTTAAAATCCCCAGGGCCTAACTCAGTACCTGACACTTAGTAGGAGCACAATAAATGTCATCAGAAAGCATGAGAGCTAGAATTGAGGGAATGAATGAATGCCATCACAGCCTCTCCCTCAGACTCTGCCCCTGGCTTGGCCACTTTCTGCTGTGGGGTCTGAAGATATCTGGCAGAGACCTTGTCCTTCCACAATGTTACAGTGCTATGTAAATAACTCTCCCCAGGGGTGACACACATGGCCCTCCTGCCCTGGGTCTGTGATGGTCCATGCTAAGTAGGCCGTCAGTGTGGCTGCTAAGTGAGACACAGAGAAATGTGGGGGGTCTGCATTGGAGGAGTAGGGCAAGGGGATATAAGAAAACACTGTACGAGGACAAATCTGAGTCCCATGCCATGAAAAATGTGAATCTGTCCTTGACTTCAGTGGCAAATGAGGCATGAAAACATACCAAAGTATGATATTCATTATATGGATGTATTTAATACTTTATGAGACTAGAAATCAGTTATGGAAGGTCTGAATGATAAATCAAGCACCACGTAGATCAACTTTTTCAAGTGTCTGCACCTGACGTGTGCCATTCCCCAGGATGAAAGCAAGAAAGAAAGAAAGAAAAAGACGGCAATAATCAAAGGCTTAGAGATTCCAGAAGGCGAGATACAGAGACCCCTCAACCCAGACACATACTCTTTCAAGCCTCCTCACCTTCGTACATTCTGTTCCACAAGCTTTCTTCACCCTGCCTTCCCAAAGAACTGTATTTATCATGGCAAAATCCAGCAACTTCCTTTGGGATTCTCTCTAAGCAGCTTCCCCTGGCCCTTGCACCCTCTTGCCCCAGATACACAGAAAGCTCAGGTTGCTCTACGCCCAGCGTGTCCTGGTATTCCATACACTGCAGGGTTGGGGGCTTTACACACCAGCTTCCTACCACAACAGAAGCTCTCTGAGGATCAAGACTAGCTGACATCCCTGACAGATCAGACGCTCAATACATAAGGAGCTTGGGCTAAAAGAGCAGAAACTCTTGCGTCAGCACCATGGACAGCAGACAGGCCTGCTAAACCCACCATGGTCCAAAACGCAAAGCTAGGAAGGAAGTTGCTGATGATTTTTACCTTGCTTTTTTTACACAAACTTCACAAAGCTTCTGTGCTCTTAAGTGGTAATTGTCCTCTTTAATTGATGAGGAAAACGAGGCTGAAAGAGATTTGTCACGTGTGCCTCATTCAAATGCATATCCGGAGGGCAGCAGACCTGTCCATCATCCTGCTGTGATGTCCGGTAAGTCCAAACATTTGCTGCATGAATGTGTAGTACTCCCAGCCTCCCTCAAATACTCATTTGGACGTTTAACACTCTTCACTGACAAATAACATGCACATCTATCCCAGGGGTCCCCCAAGTTGTCTGGTCATCAGAATCACTTGAGGAACTTTTTAAACTTCAGAGTTTTGGGCCCCACTCCTGGCTATCTTAAGTCTAACTTGGGGTCTGGCCCTGTATGTGTTGTTTTTTCCTTATTAAAGCTTCCTGATAATTCTGATGATGAAGCAGACTTGGGGGAACTGTTAAACCTCCCATCAGCAGCTTGATTATACTCTCCCAGCTTGAACTTAAGGATAGGCTGACCAGACATACCATTTTAAATTAGACCGAAGACAAAGGTACTGTCCCATTTCAAATGGTACATATGATCAACGTACTTAAGCACTAACGGAATCCAACTGGTTCTTTCCTGGGATTGAATCTTTCCTGGGATTGAAGCTTTTTCTGCTTATTCTCTCTCTCTCTCTCTCTCTCTCTCTCTCTCTCTCTCACACACACACACACACACACACACACACATTTCTTTTTCATGTGAAATCTTGCCGTGTCCTCATTGGTCTGTGGATCATAGTTCCCTCTCAATGGTGAAAACCATGAGCTTCTCCTGCCTTGTTTTGACTCCCTGGTCTGGGCACAGTGCAGTCAAGGTTTAACCCAGCCCCAGTCTGAAATCTGCCTCCACAGGACAGTCATGTGATGCTCTTCCTTTCTAACCAAGATAAAAGTTACCTTTATTAGTTTATCTCTTCCTGAGAGAGAAAATGAAGGGAAATATTCAATGGAGGGGTAAGGCACCACCAGCTAAGTCAGAGGTCCTCCACCTCAGCACTGCTTGCATTTGAGGCTGGATAATCCTTTGTTATGGGACTGTCTTGTGTAGGTAGGATCTGTAGCAGCACCCTTGGCCTCTGCCCCCTTGATGCCAGTAGCTCTACCTCCACTTGTGACAACTATTTTCCACTTCCCCCACATATTGAGCCTATTTTTCCTTATTTATTTTGCTTATCCCAGCCCCTTTACTTCTGGGAGTGATTCTAGCAACAATAACAAACAAATAAATAAAAAACAAACACCACACCCAATCAACTAAGACAGAGGTCCCCAACCCATGGGAACCAGACTGCAACGCAGGAGGTAAGCAGCAGGCAAGTGAGCGCAGCTTCACCTGTATTTACAGCTGCTCCCCATCACTCACATTACTGCCTGAGCTCCACCTCCTGTCAGATCAGCAGCAGCATTAGATT
This sequence comes from Lyroderma lyra, assembly GCA_004026885.1. Taxonomy (NCBI): domain Eukaryota; kingdom Metazoa; phylum Chordata; class Mammalia; order Chiroptera; family Megadermatidae; genus Lyroderma; species Lyroderma lyra. The sequence continues at coordinate 85,544 of PVJL010006520.1, forward strand.
CTCATAGGAGCTCGAACCCCATTGTGAACTGTGCATGGGAGGGATCTAAGTTGCATGCTCCTTATGAGAATCTAACGCCTGATGATCTGAGGTGGAGCTGAGGTGGTGATGCTAGCACTGGGGAGTAACTGCAAATACAGATTAACATTAGCAGAGAGGTTTGACTGCAAGGAGACCATAATAAATCAATTGCTTGCAGATTCACATCAAAACCCTGTAACTGAGTGGTAAGTGACAATTAAGCTGCATCTGGTGCTTGAATCATCCCAAAATCACCTCCCTCTACTGGCCCCCCAGGTCCATGGAAAAACTATTTTCCACAAAACCAGTCCCTGGTGCCAAAAAGGGGGCCACTGAACTAAGAGACAAGCTTCTTGCAAATCACCAGCAAAAGAGAAAGAGCCTCCCCTCTCACTATAGTCCCCCACTCCTTAACATGGGGATTTCATCTTTAAATAAGAGCCACTAATGTGCTGCATGATTTGAATCAAGTCACTTGCACAATCTGGGCCTGAGGTTCATGTCTACAGTGAGCGAGCCAAGGAAGTTCTCATGAGTACTTAGTCTCTTTTAGAGTCACTGACTTCTTTGAATGCTATAGTTTCCCTTGTGGTGTAGTGGCTAGGCTCCGGCGCTTTCATCGCCACAGCCTGGGTTCCATCCCCATGCAGAGAACCAACAAAACAAAAAAAAAAAAAAAAAGAAAGAAAGAAAGAAAGAAATAAAGCTATAGATTTACCTCCAATTTCACTTTCTATACATATACAAAATGTTGCCTACAGTGTCACGGGCTCCCAGAACCCCTTACAATCCTCTTGGGAGAAGTCCCTGGACCCCTAAACAGAATCTCCTGCAGCCCTGATTGGAGAAGCAATACGAAGACCCACATACCTCCCCAGTCCTCTGTTCAAGGCATAGACAAAAATTAGGCAGGTCTTCTGGGGAGGTCCCCAGAGTAGAAAGCCCAGTTTCCCTGGGTTGGCCTGCAGCACTGCTTCTGGAAGGCTGCCATTCAGGCCAAAAGCTGGTGTGACATTTGTTTAATTTGCAGCAAAACTCTTTACTTTTAATTTTTTTTAAGACAGAGAGGGAAAAAAAACACTATAATAAAACCTTTTATTCTCTTGCTCTAAGGGGACACATAAAGGCTGATGTGTGCAAGAAGTCTACCATGCTGCAAAGCCAGAGGGCTGGGAAAGGAAGGGGCTGGGTGCCTCTATGGGGGACAGCAGTACCGTCAGGAGTTTCTTTTCTCTGAGGGCAAATGATGTCCTCAGTGACGTGGCCCTCAGTGAGACTGCCTTCAGCGCTCCCACCCTGAGGGTCTTTCCTTCCCCTTCTCCCCCTCCCACCTGGGCAACTAGAGAGACCCATTGTACTTTCATCTGAACCAGAGTTGCCAGCACCACTCTCTCTGGAACCTTCCATCACAGGACCTCAGGTTGGGGGACTTGCTTCAGGAGTGATTCACCTGAGAAGGCTGATCTGGGGAAAGGTCTAAGGTATGTGTATCTCCTAACACTCTGTTTTGTCCCTGGTGGAAGCAATTTCAGGGCAACTTTGAACTGAGGCCTGAGATCCACATTCCCAACAGTACCCAAGATAGACTGCCTTGAAATTAGTTTCTACAAACCTTCAATTGTAACAGTTTCTACTCAGAAAGTAGGTCATCATGGCCTTAGTAGCAAAGGAGACAGGCTGGGGGGCCGAATACAGAATCTGAGCTGGAGCTGGCAAATACACGAGGGCTGTCCAGAAAGTATCCAGCCATGGAATATGAAAAACAGCCATTTATGGCTGAAATTTTTCTGGACAGCCCGTGTATAGATCTCAATCACTGTGCTGGTTTTTCTGAACCTCTCCCTCCTTCAATGAACCTAACTCTCTCTCTGGTTTGCGTTTCCCAGCTCATGGGAAGAAATCAGAGCATGCTGGGAGCCCTACAGAAGGGCTGAGGCATGGGGCAAAGGACTGTCTTCCTTCTGCACTGAGGCTACCAGCCACAGAGTAGGGGTGGTCCCTACCAAGTCCAAACACACACTCCCAAGCATCAGCAGTCTAGAGAAATAAGAACAATGAAAGATAATGGTCAGTTATGAGAAGATAGATAAATTATCCAAGGGAGGATTGTTTCCTCATTCTCTGCATGGAGGGAGGGAGGGAGGGTGGGAGGGAGACAGACAGACATCTGTCCAGAACAGCCTTGGTGACATCCTCTCCAGATGCAGAGGATCAGTAAGGGCCCCTCTCCAAGCCCTCAGTTTACAGGACCAGGCATCATGAAAGGGCCTTCTGAAGAACAGCCTTTGTGGCAGACAGCAGAACGACCACAAAGTCTTTCCACCTCTGGATGCCAACCCTTTGCAATGGGGCTTCCTTGCCATCAATGAAGAACACTATTCTCCAACCCTTGAATCTGGGCTTGGACATGTGACTTCCTTTGGCCAATCAGACATTAGCAAACATGAACTAACAGAGGTTCTACAAGGGCATCCCTCTGCTGCTAAGAACCTTCCATCACCATGAAACAAGTAAAGATAGCCAAGTTCAAACCAAGAGTTATTCTCAAAGAGGAAAGATGGATATCTATGTCTACATCTGCATATTAAACGTATGAAGAAGAGAGTACACTTGGGTTAGCCTCCTGGAGGATGAGAGACCACATGACCTCTGATATTGAAGGAGGCCATCCCAGATCTTCCAGTCCCAATCAAGCTAGCCCAGATCAAAAGAGCCATCTAGCTAACAAAGAACCAGGAAAAATAAAGTTTTAAGCCACTAAGTTTTGGACAGGTTTGTTATGCAGCAGAAGTTAACTACTATACTCTTTGCCACTCACTCTCAAGAAAAATAACTCCTTGGCTCTTCAGGAGGGGTTGGGCAGACTGGACCAAGGAGGCCAGGAAAACATCCCTGGGCCCAATGGGAAAAGACCACAGACTCAGCAACTGAAGGCCAAATCCAAACCATCCTTGGGCTAGGTGCTGGCTCTATGTGACTGACCTTGGACAAGATACTGAATAACTCCCTGAGCCTTACCTTCCTCATGAGCACACTGAGGATAGCAAGCCATTGTATAACACTGACATCTAAAGGAAATGAGAGAATAGAGGGGGAAACCCCTGACTCACAGCCAGTGCTTAATAGATGCTTGTCTTTTTATTTGTATTCAGCCAGACTACATAGCCAAGGTGCCTTCTATTTTGCAGAAGAGTAGAAAGTGCAGGAAGGGCCCCAAGAGGGACTCAGTGTCCCTGACCCCAGACCACGCACACTGCAGGGTCAAACAGGGGTGGGAGGAAACATCTGTCACTAAAACAGCCGCTTGGAGTTGCTGCTGAGGCACTTGGTTTTCAATCTCTCTGAAGAAAGAGATGTTGCATCCCACATTCACTGTATCGGCAACTCTGTAAGTAAAATGTAGAGAACACGATGTCTTCTTTTATTCCATCCAGCAGTAATTGGAGCCCCAAACAGGCACTCTGGTCCCTAAAAGCCACAGAGGTCTCTTACAACTCTGGTGAATGACTTTGGGGGGATCTCACAGAAGCTGCTGAAAAGGGACTTTTTCAGAACAACAATTCCCCTTTTCTTTTCACACCCTTGGAGAAAAAAATTAGAAGGCTGCACTTACTAGGAAATTAGAGAATGTGGGAAATAGGCAAAGCACACACAGCACAGAACCTGGAGGACCCCCACAGATCGCTGACTATAAACATGCTGGCAAGGTGCTTGGCTGAGGCAGCCAAGGAAGGCAGAGAGGCAATTTTATTTCTGTTCTTAAAAAGAAGCAGCTAAAGAAACTGCCTTTATGTCATACTGAGGCTGCTGCCCACCGCTGGGCTCAGCAGAGGGAGCCAAGGATCGGGGCGGAGAGCAGGGCCAGGTCAACAACACCTGTTGGGAAGAACCAGCCAAGAAGGGAAGAGAAAGGGGAGGGAATGGGCAACTACTGGGCTGCCTGGTGTGCCGGGTTCTGGGGGAGGCGCTTTGCATGCCTTACCTCACTGAGAACTCCCCAAGGCCCTACGGGAAGAAGCACCACCCAGTCACACTGAGAAGAGACTTGGCCCGGTCACCCAGCAGTAAGGAAGAGAACCAGACTGGAACCTAGTAGGAAAGGGGTCGACCCTCCAAGGGGACTGGAGATACTTCAGACAACCAGGGCCCCTGGGAAACAAAGCCACCTGAGGCTGGCCTGCATGAGGCTGCGTGTTCCCAGCTCTGTGAGTAGCTGCTAACTAAAGCAGTATTTACACATAAAGATGCACCCGGTGAGGTGAGAGCTGGACGGAACACAGATCTGCTGCTAAAGCCCCTTCTCAGCCCCTCCCTACCTCTGCAGCTGCCCCCTTCTTCCATATATTTTACAGATACAGATATATAGATAGAGACATAGACATACAGACAAAGATAGAGATACCCATCCTTCCTCTTTGGAAGTAAGTTTGCGGGCTTGAACCCCTCTCTCTCTTTCCTCCTGATTCTTATGCTCTCCCTAACACCCCTACTTCCCAGGCAGAATTCACTGTCCCCACACCTGTGTTCCCTTTCTTCCCCCACACTCATCATCACACTGTATTCTATTTACTGGTCAACAGACCTATCTCCCTTCCCAGAATGTGAGAATCCTGACCATTTCTGATTCACCTTTGTATCTCAAACATTTAGCATAATGTTTGACACATACTGGGCCTCAAAAGTATTAGTCAAGGGGGTTGGGAGGACAGGTGAGTACTAGCAGTCACGAAGTAGTCACGGGGATGTGAAATACAGTACGGGGGACAGAGTCCATAATGTTGCAATAACTATACGGTGTCAGATGGGCACTAGGTTTATCAGGGGGAGCACTTCATAAGTTACACAAATGCCCACCCACTGCACTGCACACCTGAAAATACTATAAAATAATATTGAATGTCAACTATAATTTACACACACACACACACACACACACACACACACGTAGTCACAGGATGTCCAATAGGCTTAGGGAATATAGTCAATGGTATTGTAATAGCTGTGTATGGTGTCAGATGGATAGTGGACTTGTTGAAGTGATCAGTTTGTGAGGTGTGTAAATGTCTAATCATTATGTTCTTTTGTACCCCTGAAATGAATAATTTTAAAAGTTCATATAGAAACTAAATAAAATAAGTATGAGTCACAGGAAGTGACTCAACCACTATTTTTTGAATGCCTACTATAAGCTGGGTGTTAGGGATATGGTGATAAAGAAGGTATCCCCTCAAAGAGCTCAGAGTCAACTGCATGACTTCACTCATATGCGGAATATAAAACTGAAAGCAAAGAAAAAAGAAATGAACAAACAAACAACCCATGGACACAATAGATAGTTTAATGTTTATTTGGGGATGAGTGGGTTAGGGAGGGGAGAAAGGGGAGGGGGTGGGAGAGGAGGGGGGGAAGCTAAATATAAGGTGATGGAAAGAGAAGTCACATTAGGTGGTGAACTTATTATACATCAAGTTGACAATGCACTGTAGAATTGTATGCCTGAAACCTATGTAATCCTTGCTAACAGATGTCA
>PVJL010006521.1:0-90875 GCA_004026885.1 Lyroderma lyra
TGTCTGTGTCTGCGTGTTTTTTTCTTCATTCCCCATCGCCTCCCCTCCGGTTCACCTGTTCACCAGCGCAGGTCACAGCAAGAAAAGAAAGATTACTTTTTAGTGGAAATAAAAGGAATTCCGTTTTGGACATATTTATTTTGAGATGCTAATTCAAAATGGAGATGTTAACAAGGCAGTTTGATATTTAAGTTTGGATTTCGGGAGAAAGTTCTGGCTTAGAGATATAAATTTGGCACTCATCAGGTAGAGTGCTGATATTGGATCATATTAAATGGACACTGGTGGACTAGATCACTAAGGGAAAAGATGGTGTTAGCAACCTATAAAATCACAAGGTGGTAGACATCAGAGCAGATAAGAACTAGAGAAAATTTTTAACTATAATCATCCTAGGAGTGGATGAACCTAGCATTTCTTAAAGGACACTGTATCACCTGAAAGAAGCCCAGACTATTTAAAGGTTCTCCAAATTTTAAAATACATAGAGCTAGTGGAATGGCAAGTCCAGAATTCCTGAGATGGGGGACTTAGGACCAAGATTCTACTTAAGCATTCCACAAAAGCATTTCAAGTCCCACAGAAAAACAACCATCACTCAAGAAAATGCAATAAAAAGTGCCTGACAAAAAAATTATGATAATTTTTATTAAGACTCATACTTTAAAAAGACAAAGTAATAAAAACAGGTATAGCTATATTTACCATAACAGTAGCTAATGCTTTGAAATTCTGCACCTTCCAAAAAAATCATTAAGCAAAATTGCCCCTCCTCTATTTTATTATTGCTTCCAAATGGAGTATCTGACTTTTCTGCTATGCAAATTAAACACTACAACATTGTAGTTAAATTTTAATAAAATTGAATAAAATGGAACACATTACCTAACTGAAAATAGACTAGTAACATATCTGAGGAGGAACAATAGTTTTTTTACAAACAATAAAAGTGTAAGTTTCAGGATATTTGGGGAAAATCAGAAGTTGTATATATTTTGAAACATACATATAGTTTTCTAGAAAGACAGTCCAAACATTTTATTACATTCGCAATGGATCCATAATCTCAACACAGTTTAAAACTTTTAAGTTTGAAAATTAACATTGCTAGAGAACTGAAAATCAAAACAAACCACAAATAAATGTCAGAGTTTAAAAATGATTAAATTTTAAAAAATAGAATATACACTTTCACACCTTTAAAAGCAATTACATTGGCAATAGAAGGGAAATTTGTCATGTTCAAGCTATGTTAGGACATGATGAAAATTCTCTAATGAGAACATGCTCCAAAGAATTTCCTTAACAGAACAAGTACACTTATTTCTGGAAGTTTTAAACCTTACAGGAACACAGCCTAGAATCTTAAATTTAAGATGCTGCTGTCAGTTACCAATGAGGTTATTAGGCAATACATCCTGCTTCTAATAATTAGCAAAGATTCATCCCCTATTTTATTCCAGGCATCCAAAAAAAGCTTTTAAATTAGAGATATGGGTACAACCAAGGAAGGTCTATGGTTAAATGGGTAAAACACAGAAGAGAGAGAGGCAGAAACAGGTTTACATTATTTGCAACTTGGTTCAGCTTATTCAGTCTGCAAAGAAATTCATTCTTTCCTGAATTAAAAAAGCTTCTAATACATTTAACATCAGACATAAAAACTGACTTAAAGTCTCTTCAGTTCTATACACAATACCACCTACATTCTTACTGTGTGATAAAAACTGTTTTTAGCACTCTATTTGTATTAGCTCATTTAATCCATGTATTTGTGTACACTCATACATTTTATATATATACATTTTTTTTTTTGTCCTTAAGAACTACAGTAAACTTGTCCTTAAAGGCTGTGATTTTTGCTAAGACTTGAACTCCCTGGAATTGCCAAGAATTACCAGTATCATATCCCAATTATCCCTAAAGGTTCACTGTGGAGTTTCCTTTATTTTTTATTATTTTTTGTTGTTGTTGTTGGTTCCCTGATCGGAAATTGAACCCAGGCCCTGGTGGTGAGAGCACTACCAAAGCCTAGCCACGACACCACCAGGGAACCCCCTGGAATTTCCTTTAGAAGTGTGACTTCCTTAAGAGCTTTGGAAGCCCTGAATCCTGGCATCAGAACTATCACAGGTCTGGACTAAAGGTCCTACTGTAGCTCTGTTCAACCTTGGATTACATTCTTTATAGGATGAATATAAGAATCTCATTCAGTTCAAAACTCATTCAAATATTGGACGGACCCTGCAACCGCCTTGGCCTCTCCAGCAGAAAATGATTTCCTGTCTCCATTCTACTCACCATAACAGACAACCCAGACCTGGCTTAAAAGTAAATCAAAGTTGAAAGATACTTCTAGGCTACCTACCCATTTGCGGACCATGAAGGTCTTCACCCAGACCTGATAGGATCATTTCACTCAGGTAATACTTATTTAAAAAATCTGTACTAACAAAAAGTGAAAATTTTACAATGTTTTGTGAACAACAGCAAAAAATAAATTTTAAAAAACCAAAAGGATATAAAAGGTAGGAGAAAAACTGTATAAAGTACCATTAAAACTAAAAGAAAAAATACTGAAATATTAACAATGGCTGTGGCTGGGGTTTATGCTTCTAAAATATTTTATTTTTTTATTTTCTAGTTGACTTTAATAACCTGACATTAATTTGTGCTTTTAAAATATTATCCTCAAATTACAGACCAAATTATGACCTATACAATAACTAATCTAAATAAGTTAGTTTTATATCAGAGCACATTTGTTTTTCCCATATCAAATGTTATTATTTCCTAAACAGGATGTCATTCTATAGCCATTTTCTGATCATTTCTCCAAATTCTTACCAAAACAAAACTCTCTCAGCTATCTATATGCTTTCTCCATTTTCTTTGTTTTCAACTCCTCGCTGAAAAATATATATTTAGGTAGAATCAAATTTTTATTTCATAGAGTATCAAATCACTCTAGATTTAAAAGTAGCATTATAAGCGCACACCTAAAAGACCCCTGGAGTAGTGGAAAACATCTGCTGAATGTGCATGCACTTCCCATTCCCTATTTTAAGTACCTCTGTCCTATGACAAGATGGTAATATTTGACTGATACATTCAACAACACCAACCAAAATCTATTTTGAGTTTACAGTTTGCAAAGTGAATTTCCAAAAATATCACATGAACACATTCAAGATTAGTTGGCACAGACACACGTGCAATGTTTAACAGAAACAAACAGCCTTCGTCTCGCACATGGAGAATGGCAGTTTTGAGTTTCTCTCTCTCCAACAAATGTGCTTCATTAGCCATTATGCTTTTTCTCTTCAAAGGTTTCTCTCAGGTCACGTTGCTTCCCATTAGACACATTAGCATTGAGAAACCAGTGCCTGAAAGGTGTGTGTGTGTGTGTGTGTGTGTGTGCCTCATTCTGTGACCATGGGTGGGTGTGTGTGTACCTCATTCTGTGATGATGGTGTGTGTGTGTGTGTACCTCATTCTGTGACCCTGGTGTGTGTGTGTATGTGTGTGTGTGTGTACCTCATTCTGTGACCCTGGTGTGTGTATGTGTGTTTGTACACCTCATTCTGTGACCCTGGTGTGTGTGTGTATGTGTGTGTGTGTGTACCTCATTCTGTGATGATGTTGTATGTGTGTGTACCTCATTCTGTGACCCTGGTGTGTGGTGTGTGTGTATGTGTGTGTGTACCTCATTCTGTGACCCTGGTGTGTGTATGTGTGTGTACACCTCATTCTGTGACGATGGTGTGTGTGTGTGTGTATGTGTGTGTGTACCTCATTCTGTGACGATGGGGTGTGTGTGTGTGTGTGTGTGTGTGTGTGTATACCTCATTCTGTGACCCTGGTGTGTGTGCATGTGTGTGTGTGTGTGTACCTCATTCTGTGACCATGACCCGTGTGTGTGTGTGTACGTACCTCATTCTGTGACCCTGCCAGATTCACATTTATTTTTGCTTGTGTGTTACTTCTCTTTTATAAAATAATTTTCAAACGTATAGCTAAAGACAGTGAATAAAGTAAAAGTATAATTAACCCCTATGTACCCATCACCCACTTTAAAATTATCAATATTTTACTATTCTCATTTTATCTATTTCCCTCCCAAATTTTTAAGGGAGACAGTGCTGGAATACTTTCAAACAAACCTTAGACATGATTAGAAAAAAATTTCTCACTAGCAAATTTAAAAGTTGTAAAGATGCTGTTTTCTTTCCCTTAAAACCTTACAATATTAAAAATACTAAAAATGTTGACATTAAACTTAGTATCTAGAAGAGCTTAAGTTATTAATAGAATGAGACTTTTAGAGCAACAACACAGATATCACCTAATTCCTTGCTATTCTGATTGTGATGCCTGGGCTAGCAACATGGGCATTACCCATAAACTTGTTAGAAGTGCAGAAGCTCAGGCCCAGCCCAGACTTACTGAACCAGACTTTCCATTTTGACAAAGTCCTCAGGTGCTGGCATGCTCGTTACAGTTTGCAAAGCATGGCTGAATCTACTCGGCTCAGTTGAGAAAACTAAGGCCTAGAAAGAGGTTAACTGCCTGTCCCAAAAGGAGTAAAACTCAAGAGTATTAGATTTAAGACCTGTTTTTTCACCCTACATGACACACTGCTTCTCAACAAATCTGATTCCCAAGACTCTTGTGGACTTTCACGTCCTTCTAGAAACTAATTCAACTAACAAGTAAGTAAATTTTCCATATGGTAAGTTTTGTTTTGTTTTGTTTTTTTAATTCATGAGAGCCAGACATTTTCCCAAATAGTATACTGTGTTACATGGTAGAGCTGAATCTGTAAATTAATCAAACCTTGTCCTTTGGGTAAAAGGATAGACATTTTCCAGTAAGAGTTCCTTCAAGGGGACCAATTCAATTAATTAATGGCTATGTGTTTTTTCAAAGGTCAATACGACAGTCTCCTTATGCAGAGAATATATTATTGGGTGCAGTTGAAAACTCGGGCCTTTTAGCTTAAGATCGATAAACATAGTACTGAAAGCCAAGCCCATTTTCTAATTGTGGCTTCAGTTAGAAAGTCCAGAAATGGTTAAAATGTACCGTCTGCTCCCATCAGCAATGATAACTAAGTCATCTTGTTAAACTAAAAAGGCACTGCCTTTTTCTCCTAATTCTAAGAAAAGAAAGTATGATATTTTGAAGGAAAATTTTGAATGAAACCTAAAATTATCAAAATTACTTTAAGAGGCCAATATTACTTTATTACAGTATCTATATATTTTTTAAGAAAATCAATTTTTTTGGTCATATGGACTTGCATACAAGGGCATTCTGAATTTTCAGAAGCGAACTCTGACACCTGGAATTCCAGAAACTTTGCAGAAAACACTATTAAGAAACCTACTGTTTACAGAATAAAGAGATTCTGCATTTTTCAGTGTAGTGTCTTTTCTCAACAAAATACACAGTGGAGGGTAAAAACAAGTCAAAATGTACAATATTGCTTCAAGAATACTGGTTAGATGAGTAAATGGGTACAATCTTTATGGAGGGCAGTTGGCAATATGCCTTACAAAATAAAATAGGCATGCCTCTTGACCCAGTGGTTCCTGCTTAGGAATGTGACCTGAAGAAATAATTTAAAATGTATATAAAGATTTTCCTACTAGAAAATTCCATGCAATATTGTTTATAATAAAAAATTCAAAACAACCTAAGAACCTATGGGAAGACAATATGTAAATAAATAAGGGTATATCATAAAGTACAACTTATTCTACTATCAAAAGGATAATAAAGGTCAAAATGGAATCATCTCTAAAATATACTGAGTTTTATTTTTAAATTTTTTTTTATTGTTAGACTTATTGGGGTAACACTGGTTAACAAAAATTACATAGATTCCAGGTGTACAATTCCACAGTGCATCGTCTGTGTGATGCATTATGTGTTCACCAACCAGAGTCAGTTCTCTATCACCATATATTTGGCTCCCCTTCCCTCTTTCTCCCACTCTATATTGAGCTTTAAAAGGTTAAGGTAGTGTTTGTACATAAGGAAATCATATTATAATTATTTAAATACAGTAAATAAAAATATTTAAATCAAATATATTAAAGTTACTTATTACATAGTACATTTCCTATTATATGTTGTATCTTCACATATAGAGATATGATGTCCACTAAAATGTATCAGTAGCTATATTTTAACAGTTTGATGGCTGTTCATATTTACTACTTTTACATTTTCCTGTGCTGCTTGAATTGTCTACAGAATCATGCATGATATATCCACAATCAGCTTAAAAATACAATTATATATATATTTTTTTAAAGCAAAAAGTGGAAGTACAAAGTCAAGGCTTAGGCAAATAAGGAAGTTTAGCAATGGAAAAAAAAATAATAAAAGTGAAAAAATCTACTACCTATTACACTTTGGGTTTTTTGGAGAGTAGGGAAAAGGAGAAATGAGAAAAAGAACTGAAGGGGTAGTAACAACGTGCAGCCTGTTAAAAGCAGAAAGATGCTCACCAATTTTCCGACATCAAACCAGTGCAGGGGGAAGTTGCTCTTAAATCTACCAACCCCCCCAAACAAAATCAACCACAAGAGCTCACGTCACGATAATCTAACTTTAGCCAGAGATTCTAACGCTAGCCATGCACAGACACTGAGCACATTCTAAAGTATTATGGAAGTAGGTCACAGACCACAAAGTTTTACAGCTCTTTTCAGTGATTCCTCATAGAGGACAGTTCTAAATTTCCTTCTATGTGACGTACCAATATGAATCAGACTTTCCCGCCCCTCCTTTTTTCTTTTTCCTGTGACATGAGCTCTCAGTTTTCCCATCAAAGATTATTGCAGTGAAACCGAAAGAACAGTAAAATAAAATTTAAAAAATGAATCCCAGCTTTTTGATCTATGGAGACTTGTAGATCTCCAGAGTCCAAAGACGTTTTCCCTAGAACTATTTCAAAATTTTGATGTGAGATCCAAATAACTTCCTTCTGTAGTCTTTTAGTTTATACCCAAGTATCACAACTTTTATTTACAAGGTTTATTCTGACCTTACAGATACAATTGGGGCTTTTATTAAAACTTCTGTGAACCCATTACTCCATAAATAAAACAAAAAAAAAATACTCACACTGATGGAGAAAAACGCATTTTGCACAGTGCTCTAAATTAACTCGTTTGCTTCCCTGCCCCTAAAGAACTGGCTTAATTATAGTAATACAACCCAAACACAAATCAATCTAATGACTAAGAATTGACTATGCATCCATTTAGCAGCTGAACATTTATTTTAGTATTTGAAACTATGGTTCTACAAACTAGAAACCTCATGAACATAGTTTTATACTGATTTTTATTAACAAATGCAATTAGCACAATTTCACCCTTGTTACATGTGATTTAAAACTTCTGACTGCCAATTTATCCAGCATTACTGACACATTATCTGTATGTAGAAAGGAAAAAAGTATACTTGCCCCTTCAAATACTTACCTTAATTCAATGGTAAATATGTCATTTGAAACAAATGTTTTAGCAGCAGGTGAAAAATGAAAAGCAAGCTTTCCTAGTATTGACAGATAATCCTTATCACTGAGGGAAGGGAAAACAATCAGTCTCCAATCTATTTTAGTCTAACCCTTCCATCAGAAGAGGAAATGACCTGGTGGCAAATCAAGCTACTCTCCGTAATTTACTTTTCCTCAACATATCAAATTCAAGGACAAGCCTAGGAATTGGGAACACAGCATGGAAAAAGAGAGAAGAAAGGAGGACATGGTCTCCTAAGCCATATTATAGTTCAGAATCAATTCCATTAATGTAATTGAGAGTATCAGCAAGAATTTTCCATCAGCTAGATGAGTTACCATCTATCTATCATTCATTATGATGCACTGCTTCAGCACATAAAGTTGCTAAAACATAAATATTTTGGAATTATCTCAGGCGTAAGGAGTAAAAACAAGAAAAAAAATTTAAACATCCTATTATGTCCAACAGCTGGTCATTTTCAAATTTTATAATATTAAAAATACATTGTTAGCAGTTGTGATATCGTGCATATATCTTGTTTCTATGTTCAGTGTCATGAAATGTAAGAATCTGACAGCACTTATTAATATCTGTTTAAACAACTACATACTTGAAGTTTAATCATGGATTTAAGAATATCAATGAAATAGCAAAAGGAACAAAATCAAAACATGTTAATCCACCAGGAAAAGGGTCAGCTGTGTGTTCACTCTGACTCTGCCCTTGAGCTTATTGCCAAATGAAAAATTTTAAGAACTGTATAAGAGAAGGAAAAGATGGAAGGAAAAAGAGATACTCTAAGTGCTGCTGCCATCCTTCTTTGCCTCTATTCTATCTTTTAAAAAATACTCATAATTCTTTCCCTAAAATGTTTTAAATGTGCCTATTGATATGATCTTATCGTTAAGAATGTACCTGAGCTATATTTGGCCCTTTTCCTCTTCCCCATCTACATTCTCTCCCTTGGTGATCTTATCCAAGTCTCAAGGATGTAAAAAATGCATAATTTATAATTCCAGCTCAGTCTTTTCTCCTAACTCCACATGCCAACATCTAACTGCCTTCTTGTCTAAGATATGTAATAGACATCTCAAACTCAGCGTGTCCTTCAGCCCATGCAATCCACAGTCTTCCCCGTTGAAGGGGACGGTGACTCCATTTTTCAAGTTGCTCAAGTCAAAACCTTACAGGTCGTCCTTGTTTCCTTTCTTTCTCTCACATCCCACTATTTGAAAACGAAATCCTATTGCTTCAATTTTCCAAATATATCTCAAAACTGATTATTTGTCACCATCCATTCTGAGCTGCTACCATCTGACCTAGATTACTGCAAGCTTCCTAAAGAATCTCCCTGCTTCTACCCTTGCACCCTTACAATTCAGTTTTCCTTTTAAATGCTAAATCAGAGGCCTCTCCTCCGTTCAAACCCTGAAGTGGCTCCCCATCTACCTTAGAACCAAAGCCCTTCCACTGCTGCAAGGCCCCGTTTCATCTGTCCTCCTGTGACTCTTCTGTCCTCCCCTCCAGTTATTCTTCCCTCTGCTCACTCCTCCAGGCTCATGGGGGTTAAGTCATCAGACAACCCCCACAGTCCCACGAGGGCCTTGTAGGGCCTGTTCTCTTAGCCTGGAGGGCACTCATCCCAACATCCACTTGGCTAACTCCCTTACTTCCTTTAAGCCTTTGTTCAAAGATCACTTCTCTGTCCACCCTATTCAATAATACACCAACCAACCCTTTTCCCACCACAAAAAAAAAAAAAAGAAGAAGAAAAAGAAGAAAGAATTTACTGTTGGAGAATCCACCTAGCAAAGACTGTGGCAAAAAGTACTTGAACTAGATAGAGGAAGTATATTCCCCTGAGAAAATGGAATAGGAGATTAGCTGAAACCTTTCTGTCAAGACCCCAGTCATGTTTGGGTACTTGAAAAGAGAACTCTATCTATATGCAAAAGATAAAGAAAAAAGGAGGCCAGTTACCAAAAAAGGATCTATACTCAGAGGCCCTATCTAAGTAACAAACACACAGCTGTTACACACTAATGAAAAGTGCCTCACGGGAGGGGGGGTGGGACAAAAACAAAAACAGAACAAAACAAAACACAATTTAAAGCACAGCAAAGCATTTCCTTACCCATACATGGCAAGAGAGAAACAGCAAGGAAATATATTCCAATTCCAGGTATATGCAAATAAATTAAATAATAATTTCTGCTCCACATAATTGTACCAGTACATTTCTAAGGAAAGAGGCTTACCTGAGACTTGATGCTCAGCTTTAAAGACGAGAAGCAAAAAAAAAAAATTCAGCATTTTGAAATCTGATTAACCAACATCTGACTTCCTAAATTTATGGTTTCAGTTTTCAAAAAGGATACCTAAAACTCCAATCTGTTCAGGGTAACAAAGTGACAAATAGAAAAACTTGCCATTTCAAAAGGAATGAAAAAAAATCAACAATTATTCAAACATGTAACTGAGTGCCTCATATTTGTCAGGCCTGTGACAGGAGCTGACCTGGCCTCAAGAGTATAGTCACTGCAGGCCAAATGAGGTACAAATATCAAACACATGACCTTTTCTCCCCCTTTGCAACAGATTTGTCAATTATATTGACAATGGCTACACATTCTAGAAGTTTTCCCATTCAACAAATATTCTATGAGCATCTATTATATGCATGGCACTGTACTAGGTGCTGAGGGGTTCTAAAGGTGAACAATAGATTATATTTGTTGAGTGCTTCCTATATACACCAGACACTGTATATTATCTAATTTATCAACACAGCAACTTTATGAGTTAAATACATCCTCGCTTTGGAGATGATAAATTAAGGCTTACAAAGTTTAAGAGACAAAACTAGCAAATGGCAGATTTAATCTCAAGCACCTGCAAATCCAGAATGCATGCTCTTAACACTATGTTAAATGGTTTCCCTCAAGTAGCTTCAAGTCTACAGGGCACAGACATACTTAGAAAGTGTTAATATTATACACATAGCCAACCCTACCTCCTCAGTGCCCAAAAGCCTGCCTGACAAATAAAAATGGCAAATTACCTGCAAGTAAAGACTACACACATTCTATACTACTGAAAAACTCCCTAAAGGACAAATTTAATTTTAAATAAATGACTTGTAGCTGTGTATATACAATCTAGGTAATGACAGCAATTTTATTAAAAAAGAAAAAATAATACATAAAAACAACTGACTTATTTTCAAATTTTTCCTTTCTACTCTGAAAATGCTGCTCTGTAATAATTTCAATTTAATTACTTCAGTAACAAGACTTCTAATTCTATCTAACGCCTTTCTTCCTAACATGGGAACAAAAATCAGGTAACTTATAACTTGTGACAGCATATAACTACATACTACTTTAAGTATTTATCTAGCAACTGTTTCTACAAATTTTAAATACTTGTGTAGAAAAGGCTTCCTTCTGCCTCTAAGTAAAACTTTTTGCACATTAGCCACACAAAGCTTCCTAAGACAGATGGGCAGCCTGCAAGGCCTTCAAATCCTTTGTTTAAAAGGTGGCAAATGAGTCCTACTGACCATTAAAGTCAGCCAGGTTTCTGCGAAGCACTGACCCCAATAAAGTCATTATGTTACTTCATCTTCCAGGACCAGAGCAGACAAAGGAGCCAAAGCTCAAAGAAGAGAAACCGGAAAGAAAAAAAAGATGAGACATTAAAATCCCTATCATATAAATTTGTAACACAAGCTGCCCCTATTTTTCAATACTGCTGTCACACTGAAAACCTACAAAATGTAAAGACTGACCAGGCTGTTTTTAAAATCTTTATCACTCTACTAGGTAAAAATCTCAGCAAACTGCCAACCGCCTTTAAAAAAAATTGGTTCTCTTCCAATGTAAAACAGGCAACTAATGGAAGAAAATCAGATTTGAAGATTGAAGACATTCCTAACAGTGGCAAAGTTTCTTCTTAAAAAAGAAGTAGGAATAACTAGGTGAATCTCAAGTTACTATTCAGTAAAAAAGCAGTCTCATGAGCTTTGAGAAGAATTTATAAGACCAATTTTCATAACTTTTGTTTTTGAATGTTAAATAATAATCCTAGTATCAATGGTCTGAAGTAAAAGTTCATTTTAAAATTTAAAAGGATTACTTATGCTCTCCCTTGATTGGCATCCTAAATGATTTCAAAGATCTCTGGGAAATTAATAAGAAATTAGCAAATATCTTTTATAAATAAAATGTTTTAAGTTTACTAATCTTATGTTCTCTAAATCAAAACTAAATTTTTTAAAATAAAAGTAAAGGGTATTGCTTTAGATACCCTTTAGAGGAAATTCAAAATTCAGAGATATTTAAAGTATTATAGGTACTTAAAGCATAATGAGTGTTAGTGATTACTTTCACCATTGTTTGTTCTCAAATCCTACATTAATTTGCCCCACACCTTATTTTGCAAGA
Source organism: Lyroderma lyra (assembly GCA_004026885.1). NCBI lineage: Eukaryota > Metazoa > Chordata > Mammalia > Chiroptera > Megadermatidae > Lyroderma > Lyroderma lyra. The sequence continues at coordinate 11,984 of PVJL010006521.1, forward strand.
GAATTTTTGAGTATACACAAACTTTTCCTCAAGTATCTGTTCTTTATTGATTATATTCACAGCAACAAAGAAACAAAACAAGGGCAACCTGCTGCCAACTCCAGATTGGCTACTGGAAGATGAGAATATGTGAGGATCTAATGGAAACAAGGCAGGGACTGTTGGAGCCCATGAATATTTCAGAAGAATAATGAAAAAGTGTGCCAGATGGGTTCGCTTGCAGCTGGCTAACAACTAAATTTCTGACCAAAGCCAAATGCTTCTTTACATAATTCATCAAGCAGTTTTCAGTTCCCTTCCACTACCACCCTTTTCATTCCTTTTTTCATTTTCCTTTTTCTTTTGTTTTTTAAAGAGTAATTCCACTATCAGTTCTCTTTCAAAGTGAGACTTCTTTTAATTTTTTTTAAAAAGAAAACCTGTATGCCCTCTACTACTGAGTCTGAAGCATGAATCCAGGTGTTACTCCTAAAGCAAAATAGGACTGAGGAAGTGCTACAAAAGCCTAACTACTCTTTTTTAAACAAAGTAGTTTCAAATAAACATAATTGCCAAGGGTTATCAACAGCATAGATACAACCCTACTTAGTCATCAGAGATGAAGGCTCATCCTTCCCACAGCTCACTGGTCCCTGCCCACCTCTCCACTCATCTGCCAGCATTCTACCTTATATCCCAGATACGAAAGCAGCTGGGTTTCCTTGTATCTGCAAGTTCCTTTAGCAATAAAAATAATGACATTTGAGCTCTTGCTATGTGCCAGGCACTATTCTAAGCATTTGACCAGCAAATCCCACGAGGAGTTTGAGTACTATTATTACTAAGTGAAGAGAATTTAAGGAACTTGCCCAAAGCAGTCTGGCTTCAGAGCCTACACTCCAGTTCTGTAACACTGCCTCTCTACACTGGTAGATCTGTATTATTCCTTTCAAATACAGATTGCATCAAAATCCTGCACACTACTACAGGTTTGACATACTCTATTAAAAAATCGTTGCTGAAAATCCTAAGTCCTAAATCAGAGGTTTAAAAGCTTTAACATTGCCAAAATCAGTGTGGTATGCAGCCTCCAAGACAGCTCTCAGGGATCCTGCCTCCTGATATTCACAGTCTTGTGGAGCTCTTTCTCACAGTGTATCAGGAATGGTCTGTGTCGCCAACAGCATAAGGCAGAAATGATGGCATGCCACTTCTGAGATTAGGTTATAAGAAATGACCCCCCCATACACACACACCTTGCTCTGAAGGAAGTCAGCAGCCATGTCCTTAAGACATGACCCACGTGCTGAGGAACAGAGGCCTGCTAACAAACATGCAGGTGAGTTTGGAAGAGGGTTCTTCAGCCACAGTTGGCCTAGGCCCTGAGCAGCCCCTGCCAACAACGTGACTGCAACCTTATGAGACAAACTGAGCCAGAACCACTCATTGAAGCTGCTCCTGGACTCCCAACCCTACGAAAGTATGCAAGATAATAAACACCTGCTTTGAGCGTTGTATTTTGGGATATTTTGTTCCACAGCAATAATAAACTAATACAATCTGGCAGTCCTATTGACAATATTATGTATAAGAATAGTGTTAAAAGAAAGAGGCTTCTGAGATTTCTAAATTTTCAAGTTGAAATAACATTGATGCTTTAATAATTACTAGCCACTTTCTCAAAATCCATGTCAATATAACCTTAAAATTGTTAAAAGTGGGAGTTCCCTGGTGGTGCAGTGGCTAAGGCTTCAGCACTGTCAGCACTGTGGCCTGGGTTTGATTCCCGGCCAGGGAGCTACCCACATTAAAAAAAAAAAAAAAAAAAAGTTAAAAGCACACGTTAAGATTTACTTCTTGATTTAATTATTGCATTTGGTTAATGAGACTAAGACATTTCATATCATCTATTCAATATATAAATTGATTGTCACCAAGATCTGAAGATTAAATAGAAAATCAAAACTCATTTTTTAAAAGTATACATAAGAGTTCTTATCTTTAGAGACACATTCTAAAACAGAATGAATGAAGTGACAAAAAACCTGGAATCTGTTTCAAAATAATTCTGTAATGGCAGGTAGGCACGAGAATGGAGGAAGGTAAAGATGAAATAATACTGGCAAGAAGTTGATTATTAGTTCAAGGGCACATGAAGGTTCACTATACTCTCTATTTTCATGTATGGTTGAAATTTTCCATTTCAAAGAGGTTTGGTTGGTTAGTTGTTTAATTTTCTAAGTACATAAAATAAAACATAGTCTACACTGGATAATTTCCTATTCGCCCACCATAATCCATCAAAACTTCCACTTAGCATAGCCAGACTCCATAAAGTCTAGGTGGTATCATATAATTTGTAGAAACATATCTTACCAAAGAAAAAGTTCAACTAAACTAAAACATGTGTTCTGTACTTCTTTAGATAATAAAATGTGTTTTTTTGTAAATAAAACTTTCATTATTGCAACATGTACAGTTACCCTTGTGGATGATTTTCAACTATTAAAAGAACGAATTGTATCTATTGAGTCCTTTTATATTTATATTGTTGAGTCTTCTTGACCAGCTGAGATGTCTTGCTTATGTGATAATCTATTCCTAAAACAGATGGGCAACCAACAAAATCTGAATTCTCATGTGTGTAAAGGCCCAAAATTGGTCCTGTTTTCCTTCAGAATGTGATTTAAGTTAACATATAGTGGGTTTATTATGGTTCTTTTTTAAGTATAAGTGCCCTGCTTTACATCAAATTAAAGAGGTGGGCTCTTTAACACATGAGAATGATTAAGTTCCTCTACAGTGAAAGGAGCCTGGATTCGGACCAAAAGAACCTTCTGGTTCTACTTCTGCCACTAGCAATGCAAACTCAGGTGATTCATTTAACATCTTTACAGCTGACAGTAAACTAGGGACTGTATTTGGTCTGTCATAAACAATAAAAAATACAATGTAACACCTTTATTATTAATGCTACTAAGTAAAGTGAGTAAAAAGGCAATAACATGGGTAAAAGAAATATATGAAAATGCAAAGGTAAGAGTATACTCTAAGTAATAAAAAACATGTCACAGAACACAGAGAATTCCTTTTGGAAGTATGCACAAGAAAGTGGTCACTATGGTTCTGTCTGGGGAAAGGAATCGGATGGCTGGGGAAGAGATGAGACATTTTTAACATAACCTTTTTGTATTTCTGAAAATAAAACCACATGAATATGTGTTACCTATTTTAAGAAGAACAAATAAAATGAGTGGTCAGTAGAAAACGACACAACTCTAAGGGATTGTCTTCGAACATCTGATGAGCATTCCAGTAACACCTTAAAATCCATCAGTGTCCAAGGCTTAATCCAATCGATTATGTTAATGAGGATGTGATTAATATTTATTGAGCAATTATATCCCACCAGTCTCTACACGTGCATTATCAGCCAGTTGGTATTACATAGCTCTAGAGTTACCAGGTGACCTGAATATGAATATTCCAGGTGGGAATGCCCAGAACCCAGTACAAGCACCAGCAGATATTCAAATTGGTTAGATAGCTGTCTGCTGTACGAACTCCAAAATGTTAAAAAGCATATGGTTCACTGCCTCGGAGCTGAAGAACACAGATGCACTCCAAACGCACTACTGAAATCTGCCACAAAAACTGAATTTTAACTACAAACTGAAGTGTTGCAGAAAAAAGGTATATTATTTATTAATTAATGCCCAACAAATTATCCTAACTCAAAAATAAGTCTCAGCTTGTATTCTGGGCAGTTTCTGTATGTCTCTTAATGATGGCATTTTTTATACTTCGTGTTTAAAAACACAGACTTAAATTAACATGCACACATTCTCGGTACCCAAAAAGGAGGGAAAAAGAAATGAAGGAAGGAAGGGAAGGAGGGAGGGAGGGGAGAGGGGGAAACAGAACGCATGAGGATAACAGCTGATATTTTGCAGCATGAGTTATGTCTATAAATAGAGGTAAATATGACAGTATGCAAAGAACATAGAACTCTGGGTCTAAAGCCTTGAATTCAAGTTCTAGGTCTACTACTTGCTTGTACACACATCCTTTAATCACTACTATCATGATAATGTGTGAAGAAAATTATTTTAATTCTCCCTGGTGTAACGAAAAATAATGTCATACCAGCACCATCACTATCAAAAAATCAGAATTAACCTAACTATCCTTCCTCTGAAAACGACTCCCTCCGGGTTCCTCCTTCCTTCTACGAATGACACTATCACATCCCTGTTTCTTGGGCCCATAACCTCAGTCACCTGTGTCTCGTCTCCCTTTCAACCTCCATACAATAAAGTTGTCAAATTCAATTCATCCAATGTCTACCTTATCTCTTATGTCTATCCTCTCTTCTTTGCTCTCACTGCCACTATCCTAATTCAGGCCCTTTCCCTCTAGTTTGTTTTACAGAACTCTTTCCTAATTGGTTTCCCCACTTCTAGGCTCTTCCCAGTTTAATTCCATTCTACACCCCTCATCCAGAGTGATATTCCTAAAGCATGGCTATGAGCATGCCATTCCCTTGCTCAAAACTTTCACAGGACTCTTTCCATCTTGCAAGGGGGCCCTCTTCACAGTCTAGCTTTCAGTTGAGTTGCGTCCCAGCAGCCACTCCCGCCTTCCTCCACTGTGGAGCAGTCTGGTAGTCTTTTAACACAAACTGGTCTCTAAACAGTCAGTTTAATCCCATCTTCCTTTCCACAGTAATGGTTCAAGGGCCCCAGGGAAATATGACTTAAAGTGGTCTAACCATACCAAAGACCCAGATTTTTGTTTCCCGTGGATGAGGAAAGTTAAATCTCTTCTAGGGAAAATGTGATGTGCAAATGTGAAACCTGAACTACCGCCTCCACTTTATTACCATGAAGGAAGCTACCCTGAAGAGGAAGTCAACACTGGGGATAGAGAGAGCACAGCAAACTGCAGTGAAATGGAGCTAGAGCTCTGTTCAAATTATTCTTAAACACTTCCCATCCCCCTAAAAAATCCTGTTATGTGAACCAGCCAAATTCCTTTATTTCTTAGGACCTCTTTGATCTATATAACAATAAGCATTTTGATAGAAAAATCTTCCAAAAGCTAGATTCAACCTCTCTTCCCAACTCATTTCCCACTCTAGGAAATGCTTAAAGCAGGCTAGTCTACACAGCTCTTTTAAATGTGTAATGTATACATTCAGTTCTAAACACAAGAAGTAGAAACAGAGATCTGGACCAAAATAACCACCCTCTTCCCCAGTTTGCCTGTCTACTTTCTTTTGTAACTGTTATATCCTCCAAAAACTTTTTAAAGGTTTATTTTTTTTTATATATATATGTGGGTAGTTCCCTGGCTGGGAATCAAACCCAGGCCGCAGCATTGACAGCGCCAAAGCCTTAGCCACTACACCACCAGGGAACTCCCCTCCAAAAACTTTTTAAAGAACCCATGCCAGTCATAGTACTTAGAGCAACTAAAATTCACCTCAATTCAGCCCACCCTAAAAATATAACAGAAATAAAATACAAATAATACCTCTCCAGATAGAACTAGAATTTTCTCTTTCTTAAAATATTTTTTTGGAGGAGTTTTATTACGTTTACTCAAAAATAATTTTAGAATGCACTGTCTTTACTAACAAATGTCATATTCCTGTCAGTAAACTCATAGGTTTAAAAAACATGAGAAGCACATCCATCTTTGTATAAGTTTTTCCAATTACTATGACAAATATCCCTTCTTTGGTATCTTAAGGTCTTTGGTTGGTCCATTGGTTGGTTGGTTTAAACATATAAAACTCCTAAGTATGTTTTAGGAGAAAAGCCATTTACAAAAGGGATCTGAAAACACCAACTGCCATAATACAGCAAGACAATTAAAAGTCTGTCCCTGTTCTTATTATTCTGAAAAGGGAAACTTCAGGCATTCTCTGCAGCCAGGGCCAGCACCCATCATGAAATGTTTACACAGCCCTTATGTGGGAGATAGGAAGGGAACTGCGAGCAACAAGTGTCAGACTTGCTGTGGCTTCTAGCTTCAGCCTCCCTAAGATATTATTCTCTCCCAACAACCTGAAGGAGACAACCAGATTTTCCATTAGAGGTTTCTTATACCATCTAAGAGCACATGTACCTTCTATTAATGATGGTGAATAAATCAGATTCCAAGTAAGATGAAGGTCAAGACTTTATCTTATTTGTCACTGAATTACCTCTTTTGCTTACTAGCTCCTCTTTCCTCTGTCTTCCAATCTCATTTGTCACCAGTGCTGTCCCCTTTCCATAGTAGAAAAAAATTTTTAATAGATTATTTTAGCTTTAAACTCCTGAGATTCAAAGTTGTTCTTTTTTTTATCCCCCATTTCACTTTAATTACTGGTAGTATAGAAGATTTACATTTAAAAAAGTGTTGCAAGTAGTAAGAATTTAACTTTTATCCCTCAAAGTAAACAAACACCTGAGATAGACCACTCCATTTTATTTATTCATTCACTCTTTCAGTCAAGAAGTGTAGAGGTCTTTACAGATGTCATATACTGAATCAGTGGCAAAGACTTGGAGGGAAAAAAAATTAGGTTGCTCAGTTCATTTAACCACAACACTTCAGTAAAATGGTCACTCTGGTTTTTAATTATGACCAGAAACCAGAACTTCTATTTTAACTTTATAGTCCACCCCTTTGGGGCAACAGGTAATTGTTGTTTCCTTTAATGCCATGCTATTTGTCCAGTGTTTGAACCAAGCATATATAACTTTTATCATTTAAAAGTCACAACTTTTTAAAGAGCAATTACTGACTTTCATTATTTCAAACCAATTATTTTATTTATTCTCACTCCCAGTGAAATATTTAGTAGCAAGAAAGGGACATGTAAACCAAAGTCTTAAAGGTTCATTATCAAAAATCCTTCTGACAGTGTATTAAAACAGACATTCCTCAGGAAGTTCTACTAACATATCTGAAACAGAACAAATGTTTGATAGTATAAAGACAATAATAAAATACATAGATAATCCCCAAACCTTTATTTTGACACTAATCTTACCCTTTTCAAAGGGAGGAAAAAAACCCAAAAGCTAAACTTAAAGATTTCTTTTATGAACTCCTAACAAGCGGCAAAAGTAAATGAGTTTATTTTCTTTTGTCTGTCCCGATTCTCTTCCTACTCATATTTTAGGCATCTGACAAGGTGTCTCAAAAAGTATCTATTATAAGGTAATAGATTAAAGCATTGATTCTCTGAAAATACTCAATTTACCGCTGTTTCGTAACACCCTCTAAATTCAGATTGTAACTGCTCATACTTAAAGGGGGAACAATGTGAAGTTGGGTCTCTCTTGGGTTCCCTTACCCTGGAAACCTCTCAGGCTTGGCCTCTTCCTAAATAGGCAGCAACATTATTTTATGATGTTTTACTCCAAAGGAAAAACCCTATTTAGTCATACACACACACCCAAAAACAACTGAAAGTTCCTGTTAGAAAATATAAGAGTTTGGACAGTATTAAGAAAAAATAGGCTTTATAAAAATATATATACTTACAAAACCCGTAATTAAATCTGAATGTTCTCTTCAATTCTAAGAACATCTTTTAAAGAGGCTTAAAGCTTTATGCTGCTGTGTAAGGAAACCTGAGTAGACTGGGAAAAAAACTCAAAGGCCCATAATCTCATCACAAAGCGGAGGGTCAAAAGGTAGAGGTCAGGGAACAGGGGAGCAGGGTACAAAGTAGTTCCCACACTTAGGAGGAGACCATATCGCATTATTTCAGAAGACATTCAAAAACTATTCCGTTGTGTTTACTAAAATAACACAACTATTTACATTCTCCTTTAAGGCCCAAAGCAAATCTGAATTTTACAAAAGAATTTCTTATTTTTAAGAGCACAGTATTAAAGTTACTTCTTTCCCCTACATTTGAAAAGAAACCCACCAATCTCCTTTTCTCACATATACACCAATGCTTCAACTGTCTTTCAAAGACTGACTTTCAACAAAACAGACTGATCTATTCAACAGAGTTCAATGCGGCACAGAAATAAATACTAAATGTGCATACTTGTCAATAGACATTTCACATCAAGGCCTCTGTCCCCTAATGATTCAACAAATTATGTCTACTTCTTGGCCTTACGACCACATTCAGAAAAAGCTAAATTTTAGCTCCTGCTTAGAGAAGATGTCATTCCAGGGAAAAATGAGCATGACTTTGTTAAACTTTCAGAATGTGCAACATTTGTGCAGGAAACTCTACAATGACTCCTCTAGAGGGCAGCTGTTATCTGTGGGGATTCCCAGGTCTAGGACATTTATCTGAATTATCTCTCTACCATTTCTCACACTCTAAGCATAAAATGTTATTTTCCTAGTAGAAGAGAAGATGAGAGAGAGATGGATGAGATCAAGCAAAGAGGATTTTGGAATAACAGGTGTGGTTTTAATTTTTTGTCTTCCACCACCTTCCACACACCCAAACTTTAACACTCTCCCCACCAGCCCCCTCCACCAGGTACAAAAGGTTAACAAGTGGTTCACATTAAATGAGGCCTGATGGTCGTTGACTATGAGGAATACACAAGACTTCTGCATTCGAGCACAGACAGCTTTCATATATTTATTTAAAATCAAACCCTTGGTAGAGATGCCAATGGAAAAGTAAGCAGACGGGAGTGAGAACAACTAAACAAGGTAACCTATTTTGGCATAATCACCTCAGTGGTACCAATGCCCGTGTTTTAATAAACTGTGAAATCATAGTCATTGTTCTCATGAACAATGGCACAAAGCAAATGAAGTCAAGTACAAAAGCTCATTTCCCTGGAGCTGAGCCAGAATATTCTGAAATCCTGACAAAAGTTTATTTATAAAGGAAAAGAATACACTTGAGACAGGAGATGGGAAACATTTTTAAATAATCTGTTATCTTGCTACCCCAGACATTTAAATTTCCTTAAACTGAAGAGAAATTAACCTAAGAAAATGAAACAAAACCCTGTGGTCTAGAAATGAATCATTCATAAGCTTTAAACCTATAACCAATCCTAAATTCCTACGGCTCACACTAGTCTTACGAAAGGCAGTGTCTAATCCTAATGGAATTCCAGTTGATATGTTGGTGCTGATTCTTAGGACAAGATGGACGTCTGCTCAAAACAACTCATGGCTCATCTGCCTAGGGGGGAATAATCCTTCCTTGGTATTTTAGTCCCAATCTACAGGGGGGGAAATGATATAAACTTAATATACAGAAAGAATATTGTTGACTTAGCAAAATGTCCCTGTCTTCTCAAAGGACTAGGAGAGAAGGAAAAGGACAGGCTACTTTTGCAGTGGTACTCCTAAGAGAATATGACTATGTGAAGGGATATGAGAAACAGGAGGTAAGAAACCTGAAAAGTGTGGGAAATAAGAAACCCTTGCCAGTTTCTGCTGGCATGAAGGGAACTAGAGGATTCAATTAGACATTAGAATTTCTTTACTATGAGGTTTTAATGACACTGGAATTTTGGCCAAAAGAACATTTCTTCTTCTACATGTTTTAATAGAAAAGAGGCAATCAAACTAGCAAAAGAAGGTGGCTTCATTGAGGACCAAGGTGAAAATAGAGATGATCTGTGAAAAAAGAAATTAGAAAAAAAAGTACAAAAGCCTGGTCTGAGCAAACTTGTGCTAAAGCTGTACTGAGGAATTAAAACAATCGGAAACTTAATTTATATATCACTTCTACACTAATGTTTCTTCAAACTATAGAATGATTTCCTATGGTACAAAAATGGCAGTAGAGTGTGTTGTACCAGAAATGAAGAAGACTGGCAGGAGCAAGAAAACATGGTCCTCAAAATAGAAACCTGTATTCTCCAGGCAAAGGCAGGAGAAAATTATACAAAACAAGTAAATTTTCATCACAAGGCTTCTGGGGTCTAGAAAACAGACCACTTAAAAATATCTGTAACCTGGGTTTCACAGTTGAAAACCTAGAGGTCCATACTGTATCTAAGGGTTCAGCATGCTCATCTTCATAGCACGGTTAAAAAAGAATCTACAACTCTTAAAATTGTGCCTCCTGTTTTTATGGCACTTCATAGTTTAAAAGGTCTTTCCAAGGCACCTTTTCCAAGGCATCACATTTTATAATTGAGGAAAGTATCTAGAAACAGGGTAGATCATCCTAAGTGTTGAAAAACATACTCTCAAGTATATCCTTAGAGTATGAACAATTTTTTTAAAAAAATCTATTGGGAAGGGAAGCATATAGATGGACTACTTTTGCAGGGGTATTCCTAAGAGAATATGACTATGTGAAAACTACGCACAGCTTATTAATAAACATGGCTTACAAGCAGCCTTATCAAGATAGACTTCCATTATGTACGCACAACCCACAATTACTGGTGTGGTGCCTGTAATGACACCTCTTTCTCTTCCATCCAATAAAAGCACACAAGAATGGAAGCGAGTGACAGTGACATCATTAGAGCGAAGATCTTCAATCCATTCTACTTATTTAAAAATGTGTATCATTTACACCTCGGTATTTCAACTATTACTTGTGACCCAGCTCACAAATGGCAGGCCCACTAATGTGTCACCACCCAGAAGCTGAGGACAGCTAGTCTGGAGGACTTAGAGGGGCCACAGGGCAGAGTGGATAAGGGTAATTTGAAGTCAAGACAGCCTGAGATGCAACCCCAGCCCTGTCCTTTGCTGTTTCTGTGAGTCTGGGCCATACCTCACTGAACCTCAGCCTCCTGGTCTATAAAATGGAAAGTAATACCTTTAAATTATTGTGAGGCTTATAAATGTTTATAAATCACCAACCTCAATTCGTGACCCAATAAATATTAGTAACTTTCCTAGCTTCATCATATGTGATTTCTTGAAGTTACCTCCAACTTAATAGTGCTAATACATAACTTCGAAAGTCACTTAAAGAAACCACTATTTAAAAAATAGCTTTCCGGGAGTTCCCTGGTGGTGTAGTGGCTTAAGGCTTCGGCACTGGCGCTGTCAGTGCTGCGGCCTGGGTTCGATTCCCGGCCAGGGAGCTACCCACATACCAACAAAGCAAAAAAAAAAAAAAAAAGCTTTCCATACTAGCAATGTATAAAGTTTACACAAGAAAAAAGGTACTAACTCAAGAAGTCCATGGTCGGTGTTAATTAAAATAGTTAATAACATTTTAATTAGAATCCAGTTAGTAAATGTCATGTATTCTTAGGAAAGGTACAGGGATATCTGAGAAAGCAACTATTTCATATTCTTCTAGCCTTATGAGGTGCTGTCTCGGCAGCTTATAAAATACTTGCACTTTTATTCCTAGAATTCTCAGTTCTTTCTTTATTCCACTCAGCCAACCATCTTTGCATTTTGCCTGAAAAGTAATGTGGAAAAGACAGTCTCATACTGAAGATTTTTGGAATCTCTGGTTAAAAGGTCATTATGTGGTACCATCATAAAAAGTTCCAGCCTTAGGCAGGACATAACATTATATAAGGCACAATAAAGACAAAATATAAATGGAAAAAATTTATAAAGAATTAAACTTTACAGAAACGAAAAGAACTATCCTGGCTGAACACGCCCAAAACTAAGGCGGATGCCCATGAAGAAGGAAACTGTGAATGCAATTTCCTAAGAGATTCTTGGAAAACCACAACTGATGCTACAAGCACTCTTTAACAAAACCACTTTCTAAAATTTCATAAACACTACTCACCATTTATGTGCTCATCACTTAACCCTAGTTTATAAATAAATAAAACATGCTATTTGCTTAAAAAAAAAAATCAAAGCCTTCCTGATACCTCCATACTTGCTAGCATAAAGCTGGAAAAGGAAAAAAAAAAAGGTTACTAATATTATTTATAATAGCTTATTTCAAGAGGGCAGGAAAGGCTAATAAATATAAGAAATTTTAGTAGCTCACCAAAAAGCTGATCTATATCTTTTTTTTTTTTCATCACCAAAAAATATTTACTGGGGAAAAAGAAAAAAATCCAGCAATCCAACAACCAACAGATGGTGACCATGTGCAACTTCTGCCAGGACAAACATGGAGGAAGTACTTTATAAAGGGGCGTAAAAAGTTAAGGGGAGGGGCTGATACGACCATAGAGTTCTGTTGTAACCCTAGAGTTCTTCCTGGAGGACTTTACCAATCCAGGGTGTGAAAGCTCCTCCTACAGGCCCTCGCGATCCTGTCTAGGTTGAGGTCTCTGTCACAAACTTTGACACTGACAGCCTCAGTGGATAGAGCATCTGGATGGAGCCCTAGGAAGGGAGGAAAGTGTCTGGGGAGAGAGGAGCCCAAGACCTGGGTGATGTCCCCTGTGGATAGAGCGCCCAGTGCCAGCTGCATCTATCTTTTTAAAAAATTAATCATTCATCCACATTCTTGCTTTTTCATCTGTCTAACATTTCTCATTAAAACAAACAAACAAACAAACAAAAAAACCTTCAGCTTCCATTTTAGAGGTTAAAAACCTACACATAAATCAAACATACTGTCAGTAAACAAAAGGATAAGTTATATTTTTGTTCATCTCAAATTATCTCATCCATCTAGTCAAACAATCTATTTGAGTCCCTATTATGCACCTGGCACTATTTTGATGATTGAGTGTATAATAATAAATGAGACAAAAGTCCTACCCTCCAGCAGCCAACAATCCACTGGGGAAGAGTGAAAGTAGAGAAATGCATTTACAATATACTGTCAGATAACAGTAAGTGCTATAAGGAAACTTATGTAGAGTAACTGGCAAGAATGGGGCAGGCAAGGGGTGAAGGATACCATTTTATACAAAACTGTCTGGGAAGGCTGCACTGAGGAGTTAACATGCATGCAGAGATTTGAAGGATGAGAAGGTGCAAATCTTGCAAAAATGTAGGGCTGTACTGTCCAACAGGGTGGCCACTTGCCTAGCCATATGTGGCTACTGAACACCTGAAATGTGTCTAGTCCAAACTGAGATATACTGGTTAAATACACACTGGATTTTGAAGATTTAGTAAGAAAAAAATATTAAGCATCTCATTAATCATTTTTATGTTGATTATATAAGGGCTGTCAGAAAAAAATCCAGCTATAAATCTATTTTTCATATTACATGACTGGATACTTTCTAGATAGCCCTCATATGTTGAAATAGTATCCTCGATGCATAAATAAAATATATCATTAAAATTAATGTCACCTGTTTCCTTTTACTTTTTAAATGTGGCCACTAGAAAATTTAAATTTACAAATGTGTCTCACACTTTGTAATGGATAATGCTGGTCTGGGGTTAGAGGATTCCAGGGAAAGAATAGAAGATGAAGAGGCCAAGAGACAAGAAGCAGCTTGCTGTGTTTAAGGACCTGCAAGAAACCCAATGTAGCTGGAAAATGTGATCCAGTCAGAAAAGGATGCCAAGTTAGGTAAAGACCATATCATGAACAACTTTGTAAACTAAGGTGATACAGACTATTTGTGTCCCATGCCCCTCAAATTATGATGATGAAATTTAATCTCCAATGTGATGGTATTTGGAGGTGGGGCCTTTGGGAGGTGCTCAGACCATAAGGGTAGAACCCTCATGAATGGGATTTGTATCTGTATAAAAGGGACCCCAGGGAGCACCCTCACTCCTTCCATATAAGATGTCCATTTATGAACCAGGAAGACAGCTCTCCCCAGAGAATGCATCTGCTGGCACCTTGATCTTGGACTTCCCAGACTCCAGAAATATGTTGTTTATAAGCCACCCAGTCTAAGAGTGACAGCCCAAACAAACTAAGATACAGGGTAAAGAGTTTGAATCCTAATGTGAATATAAAAGAAGCTACTAAAGAATTAAAAGTGGAAAAAAATTACTCTAAGATCTCATTAGCTATTTTGTGGAAAACTGGCAGTATTTTCCATACTACTAGAATACAGATGTCTAGAGATTAAGACGGTAATTTCAAACAGGGGTCCCTGGATCCCTAGGAGTCCATGTGGGTAATAACTGAGAATCCATGAACTGACATTAACATTTCAAAAAGATTATTAGAAATTGCACCTTTCCTGTAAAGGGAAATGCATAGACTAATTGATTTTTTTCCCTTTTCTTGTGGCGGAAATTATAATTACTCAATCAGCCTTCATGTGGTATATGTAGTACATACTCATTCTCATGTTTTATGCCATTTAGGATTAGTTTTTTTTGAACCAATACATTCAAGTTTTTTTTATTCAAAAACAATTTCAGACCCATGGAAGAGAGAGGGATGGTATGCTTGTCAGTCAGCCATCTCATTTAACCCCTTCTAGACAGATGAAAACACTGAGGCCCACAACTGTCCTAAGAGAAGGTCAGGACAGAAATCTCGGCTTCTGACCACGTGTTCTGCTCTAACTACTGTACTCACTGTCCTGCCAGCCATGGTTTCAGGAGCAATCATACCTTCCTTTTATAAATTATAAACTTACCTAAGGACAAGTAACAATTAATGCTAAGAAAAGACAGATGATAAAACCCAATAAGAAGAGCAAAGAGGTTTTAAAAAATTGAAAGTGTATTTTTTATTTATGTAGTAAATGCCTTATATTTATATAAGATCTTATCTTTATAAATATTCATTAATAAAAACAAAAGTAACATCAAATACATACTCCTCTAATTTTCTGATGAATAAATGAAGGAGTGCATGCAAGAGACATTATCAGTGCTGGCCATAAGAAGAGACAAGCGAGGTTAAGTCAAAAGGTCACAAATACCAATAGTCTCCCTCTTAATTATCTTCCCTATATAGAGGGTTTAAAAGATCATCTCATTTGATATTAAGGTTATCCATGTAGGGTCCCTATACTGGTAGATTTTACGGTCTGTATGATACAGTGCATATTATTAAGGAGGAAGCAAATGTAGTGATTATGGGAATGGATGGATCATGCCAGACAGACTTTCAATCCAGCTTTCCTGCTTGTTATATGAACCTGTGTGAAATACTTAAACTCCCTAGCCTCAGTTTCCTCATCTGTAAAACAGAGAAAATAGTGCCACCTCCTAAGATAATTGTCAGGATTAGATGAGGCAGTTAACTATGAAGCATTTAGCACAGTGCTTGGCATGTAGAAGACACTGAAAACATTTTGGTTATTTTATTATTGCAATTTCTATGTAAATTCTTACAGAATAATGACTGTCACCTATATACTCCACAACCTGGTACACAGTAAGTAGTTAACATTGAATAATTAATCTAAAGTGTAATGGCTAGTTATGCTTTACCAAAACAAAATTTAGAACATTACCAACCAAAAATTTAAGGGTACGGAGATACGGCACTTGTTTTCTAAGGTACCTTACGAAGGAACTGTCTTTACCCACCAATAAATGTTTTCCTCCATATGCTGCTTCATGGAAATTATGACTAATAATGCATTGTATTCTAGACATTTAGTTTTATTACCCCCAAAAGTGTCTGTAAAAATACAAGTTAAAGGATGCACTCAGAAATTTCAGACCAGTCACCGCACCTCAGCAGCAGCTATTACTTGTACTCCTTCATCATTCCCCCTGCCCCACCCGCTTCCTTTTCCTTTCTCTAATAACAATTTTCCCTCCTCCAAAGACACTTATGTTTCTCCCCTCTCCCCTTTACCTCCCCATCTCATCTTTTCTGTTTGTCCTGTATGAACTGACAGAGCAGATGCCTGAGCCCTGGGGTTACCAGGGAGTTTAGCTGCACTCACTGTTGGAACAATTTCACCAGAAAAAGTTTTTATTCCCAGTGGATTTTAAAAATCAAGTTATCACTATACCACAGAAACTAGATCTGGAATCTTCTTTGGCCTCACTAGAATGGAGACTAATATTTGTATTATTCTGTCCCCAGCCCCCTAATTACCAGGCCAGACCTTCCAACTCCCAAACATAATTTATTATGGGCCAAAGATGTCAACAAAGCTAAGAACTGAGGCACCACCATTGGTGGTCAGACTAGGGTCACTCCTACCCCACCCAAACCTTTGTTCTTCAAAGACATACATACTTTAGCACAGTCAGGACCAAGGGCAAGTCTTAAATGCTTGCTGAGCTCAAGCAAGCTCATCTCTTTTCTGAGTTCAAATAAAATAACTGCAGAGCATAGAGTCCTAGAACAACCAGCTGTCTGTTGTTGTTCAGATGTGATCTCTGAGAGTGCCTTTAATCTCTCAGCCTTGGTTCTTCAATGTAAATGATGTCTAAGGTCCCTTCCAGAACAACCTTGGCATGATACTCTATTAGTTTCAACTAAATGTTTTATCTGAATTTACACCACGGTCTTCACCCTCTCTAAGCTCTTTTGGAAACCACACCCAAGATAACCAAAGCTAAAAATAAATAGCTAGAGACACTAAGAAAGAGAGCTAAACAAAGGCCTATGGCAGGAATCTCACCCATCAGACTTCAATATCCATCAGCAGGACTGAACCAGCAACCATAGGAATGCTTTAAGAGTATTCTGGTCACCACAAAATTTGTAAGCTCATATGTAAATTTCATATTCATTCACTTACTATACATTGTGTACTATGCATAAGGTACTATGAAAGAGAGAGGCAAAGACCCTTCTTTTTGGGGGACCTTATGTTCCTTAAAGGTCTAACTACGTCCTTCATTTTTCCATTGCCTCAAAGATTTGTTCCTGAAAAATCAAGCCACATAAATTCCTACAGCTAGGTCTTAGATGAAATGAGCCATAAATGAAAATTCAGAATGATGTCTGCCTTCCTGCATATCAACTAATTCCAGCAACTTCTACTTACACCTCCTTTCTTCTTTACACTGTAACCAATTTGAAATCTTTTTTGTATCTTTAACATTTAAAGGAAATTTAAACATTTCTGCTTTACCATTTAAAGGACACTTTTGTTTATGGATGAAGTGTATCTTGAAAATATACAGTGAGTAGGAGAAGCACAACTGCTAATATGAGCCAGAGAAAGTGAAATGGGCAATACCAGTATATCTGTATATATATATAAACATGCATACATATATGTGTACATGTGTGTATACTGTGTGTGTGTATACTTCCCTGTAAAATTTCTAGGTCCTCCATTAAAATATATTTTTCATTTACATATTTAAATTATTTTCAGCTGTTAAGAGACCTACTGGAGATGAAAGAAATCTTTTCTATTGTTGGTAAAGCTGGGCTTTACTGGGAAGAGTGTCTACAGAACAATTTGAAGTCCTGATACCTTTATCATAAAATTTTAGTCTTGTTTGTTACTCCATCATACAGTTTGTGTCCTTAATTTGATTTCAATGTCCCACCACCCACAGAGTATAAGTTCTAGGAACATGCATATATTAAGAAAAAGTCTATAAAGCAACTGGTACAACTATGTTTAATAGGCGTCACTTAAGATCTTCTACAGGTAGGGTGACAACTTGCTAAGAAACAGTGTGATAAAAATAGATTATCAGTTTCAGAAAAGTGAAATAGAAACTTACCTATCATTAACTTAGAAATGCAGAAAAACAGAAACAACCTTGTGACTAATTTGCCTAATTCACTGGTCTTGTTTCCTGATCCTCAAATGAAGCTTTATGGAAATAGTCAAGATTGTTAGTTAGGAACATGATACTATATTTTCCTGTTTTCCTATCGTCTCACTGCACACACTTACTAATCTCCTTGTGATGTCTCTCCTTCATCCTCCCTACCTTGAACCTGTTCTCTTTTCTGCCTACTCTCACTGCCTGAATGATGTTACCCAATTTCATGGCTTTCAATTTATATCTAAATATAAATGTAGACCCTGAGAGATATCTTGCCTACTTGATATCTGTATCTGAATGTCTAATGGACACCTCAAACATTAACCTGTCCAAAAGTGAACTAATATTCTCCAGCTTGCTACTCAGTCTTCCTATTTCAGTAAACAGAGATGCTTATAATTTTTAGGCTGAAACTCTAGCAATCATCTCTGATCACTTTCTTTGAATAGGAATACCATATCCAGTTCATCAGCAAATCCTGCTGGCTCTACCTTCAAAATATATCTAGCTAATCATCACTTCACTGCTACTGCCTTAGCACAAGCTACCAATACCTCTCACTTCAAATAGTGAAAAGGAGCCTCCTCATTGGTCTGCCTCTATCCTTGCCCCTGATATAGGCAGCGTGGCAGCCACAGCAATCCTTTTAAAGGACACATCAGATCGCATCATTACATTGCTCAAAACCTAGCAGTTTCTCATCTCAGAGTAAAAGTCTAACATAATCTGTGGGGCACTACACAAGCTCCTCTACCCTTTCTCTATGCTCACATCTACTACTCAGCTCCAACCACACTGGCCTCCTCGCTGTTAGCTGCACAAACTAGGCACTATACCCCCTCAGGGCTTTGCACGTGCTATTTCCTCTACCTACAATGCTGTTCTCCAAGTCCACGCAGCTTACTTCTTGAA
This sequence comes from Lyroderma lyra, assembly GCA_004026885.1. Classification (NCBI taxonomy): domain Eukaryota; kingdom Metazoa; phylum Chordata; class Mammalia; order Chiroptera; family Megadermatidae; genus Lyroderma; species Lyroderma lyra. The sequence continues at coordinate 30,392 of PVJL010006521.1, forward strand.
ACTTTCAGGACTCTGTTCAAATGTCAACTTAACCATAAAACTTCCTTAACATTAAAATCGCAACCCCACCACCCAATCATTCTGCTGACACTACCCTAGTCTCATTTCCCAGCTTTATTTTTCCTCACAGCACATACTTACATCTGGCAAATTATACATTTTCGTTATTTGTTTATTGTTAGGACGTAAGCACTATAATGGTAGGGATTTTTTTTTTCTTTTTTTTTTTTTTTCTTTTTGTATGTGGATAGTTCCCTGGCCAGGAATCGCACCTAGGCCGCGCCAGGAACGAAGCCTTAAGCCACTACACCACCAGGGAACTCCAATGGTAGGGATTTTTGATTGCTTTGTTCACCACTGTCTCCAGTGCCTAGAACACACTAGAAAAAAAATCTATTCCTAAAGACTTTCAAAAACCTTTCATTCGACTATTTGTTGAATGAAATATTATCAGGCAAAGTTGTTACTTCAAAACACCAAATAGTATGAGCAACAGAAATTTCCATCATCATCCATACTCATGCATAGTATTGCAAAAGGAAAAGTCAGTTTGTATCTAAAAACTTGCATTAAAAATGAATGTTTTACTGTTTAATTTTGTTAAAGTCATTTGCACTGTGCCTAAGAGTCCCAGACCACACCTACAGGCATATAGACTTGAGATGGAAAAGAAAAAAAAATACAGGCTTTTCCCTTTCATCTGTCACCAATGACAGAAGTCCTCTAGAGTGACCTGGTGCCACAACTGTTTATAGAGAAGAAGGAATTCTAGAAAATAAAATAATCCGTCATCAATACCAAAAGAGGAATCTCTCCAAATCTCTCTGCAGACATTTTCTCTGACTTTACACCCCTTAATAAAGTCATTCTTAACATGTATATGAAATCTTACTCGAAGAAATAACATTGATTACACAATTACACCTATAGAAAAAATCTGGTACTCATCCTTTTTTAAAAAAAATTTTAACTAAAACCAGACATAGTTTTTGTCGAAAATATTTTACTGTGAAACTGACTTAAACAGGTACTTAGGTAAGACATGGATTGATGGGTACTTTATCTTAAGGCTGAACAGTTTTGTTTACTATTGTTTATTATTTAACGCATTCTTCCCAGCCCCCACTCACTCAAAAAAAAGTGGAAAAAATGCACATTGGTGCAAATCTATAAGAAATGTTGTATCCAAAGGAAGCTGTTCTGAAAGGCCATGTATGACCTGTTTAACACTAACACAGATAAAGTTCAGGCGGAAGATGTCACTTGTCTCACCCATTAAAAAACAAAAATTCAAGATTTAGATCCAAGAAGGCAAGCAGAAAGAAACAGGCGTGAAAAAATGAAATCAGTTTCCCCCCCCACCAGCCTCCTCTCTGACACCGCGCACTCCTCTCCCCCCTCCCCCCTATCCTTTAACGGCCCCGTTTCCCAGTGTCGGTTCCCCAGCTCAACCCTGCACTGCGCCATCAAACGAGTCCAGAGGAGATACCGGAGCCCCTCCAGGAAAACCCAGGCAGTAAAACACTGTGCGGCCAACAGAGAGGAAAACGTCCAACTACTGAAACTCGGGAACAGTGTATTCAGTGTCAACAAAACGTCGTGCCGGTCCCGAGCGTTCAAAGGTCCTCGCCAGCTCCGCAACACTGCCAAATCGACAAGATTCCAAAAGGTGACTCGACCGTCATCGCAGAACCCGAAGCAGGAGGCGGGGCAGACCCGGAACAGTCAGGGATGAAGTCCAAGTAGCCTCCCGCCCTGTGATCACCCCGCCGGGCCACCACCGCCTCCGTGTAGGCTTGCCCCACAGCACAGCGGTCTCCGACATCCCCTCCCTAGAGGGGTCCTGAGAGAGGCGTCACGTGTCAGGGCTCAAACTTCGAAGCCGGAGCGCAAGGGTGGGGGGTGGGATACATGGGATCGCAGCAAGGCAGGGGAGTTAATGCGCCGGGTGAGTCACTGGCCGCCTCTGCGAGGGGACCAGCGTGCCCATGGGGGCATTGCCCTCGGGGTCACCCCCGCCCCTGTCCCTGCGCCCGTTAATAACCCTGGAGGCGAAAGCCCGCGGCAGCGCGGTGTCCGCAGGCTCAGGAGCGCATCCTGCACACGGAATAAATAACAATGTCATTAAATCTCTGCCAGAGCGCCCGTCCGGCTGGGAAACCGGCGCCGCTGGGAGATGACTTTGTCTGGAGCCCGCACCCCGCCTCCCGCACGTCCCCCACGTCCCTAATGGGATCTCCGCACCGTCGCAGCCCGGCCTTACCCGCCAGCTCGTCGGGCTCCAGCCCGCTGTCCGCGTCAATCCCGCACAACACGAAGTAGTGCGCGAAGCGGCAGGCAGCCGGGGAGGAACCCGGGCCGGGCGCTGCGCCGCTCCCGCTCATCCCGGCCGCGCTGCTCCTGCTGCCGCCGCCGCCGCCGCTCAGAAAGGCTAGCTGCCGAGGCTGCTGTTCTGGCTGCGGTCTCCGGGCGCCTGTCCTAAGGCGACACCGGTGCGCCCATGGTCGCGCAGCCGTCGCTCGTTACCGCAGCCTCACTCCTAGCTCGGAGCCGGGGAAGCGGCCGCGGGCTCGCGCCCAGTGGGTCTCGATCCGATCCCGATCCCGATCCCGGGTGGGGGAGGGGAGCACAGGGGGAGTGTCGGCGTGAGAGGCTCGCGCCGCCGCAGCTGCGCTTGAGAGCTGGGAGCCTCTGCGTCTGGCGCCCGCCGGTCAGCTGAGCGGCGCTCCCACTGTAGGAGCGCGGGGAGGGCGGGGGCGCCCAGGACCGGCGCGTGGGGCTGAGGAAGGATTGTGGCGGGGGGTGGGTGCCAAGAGAGGGCGCGCGCGCGCAAAGAGCACGCGTTTGGGCCATGTGTGCGCGCGCACGCGCGCGCCCAGCGGGCTCCAGGGGAGCTCCCCGCGCGGGCGGGATTCGTGCCAGCCGGCCTGGGCTGCGGTGCAGGGGCGACCACACACAGTCACGCCTCCTGACTTCCTCCAACCTGCTAGAGGATTAGCCACAGAGTGGGATTCTGTCTTCTAAAGGGATGCTACCGAGGCTAGTGTTTAATTTTTAAAAATGCAGCTTTAGGGAAGGGATACAGCCTCTCTGAGATCATTTCCCACAACGGTCTGGACCATCTTTTAAACTGTGACATGAGCAGATGCCTATCTCATTTTAAGATCTTAGTCCTTGAATCCTTCTCCAAGCCCTCACCCCCATTCACAAGCAATCCTTCCTCAGTGGAGTGGTGAAAACTCAGCAGCGAGGAGAAAAAAACAACTCAGTAGCCATAAAGCGTTGAGACTTCTAAAAGGACTACCACTTCCCCTCCCCACCAATTCCGTAATTTATCCTGACATTTTTCCAGGTCAGTGTAAAATAGCCCAGGCGCTCTACTTCCCCAGCTCCATACTCATTTGATATTATCAGCTCTCCCTGCAGGTACAATTGGAGACAACTGATTAAGGCAACAGGAATTAAACTCTGATCTCTGCTCCTCACAAGGCCATGACTTTCTTACTATGCTTTCTTCTGATTATTTATTCTTCAGAAGGAGCTCTCCAACCAGTTTTTATTCCTTTGAAAAGTGAAAAGCTGAATGGATACTGTCTCCACATTGTGATCCCTTCCACACCATTCCCTACTCTCTTCTATGAGGACTTGGGGATAAGGTTGGGTGGTGATGGGGCATCATGAACAGCATTGCAAACACATACAAGCAAACTTTCCAGGGAAGTAGACAGAATGAACCTCAATTATTTGACAGAATAAAGTTCTTCCTGAGAGATATTTGTGCATGCATACCTTCATTTACTGTAGCTTATATTCTCACTTTCTCTCTTCAATTTTGAAATGTAAGAAAAAAAATCAAGGAATCAGGATAAGGATCATTGACACAGCCAAGATAATTGACCTTTAGATCCTATTGCACCCTGCACTTTTCCTTCAAAACACTCGTAATGACTTTTCCTGTCTGTCTTCTTAGCTGGATTGTAAGCTCCACAGAGCGGAAGTCATGCTCCCTGGTTCATTGTATTTCTAGTATCTAGCACTACCCTGGTCCCACCTAGCCCCTCACCTTATATTTATTGAATGAAGGAAAAAAGAGTGGTTGTTTGAGTAGTAACTAGTTGTTGATGCTACTAGGAAAATATACAAACTTTAATATCTGTACCATATTTATGAACATGTGCTAATTTGTTATTATACAATTATTGCATTTCCTCATATAGAGAGTAGTGAAATATGTAAAAAATTTCACTAATAAGGAGGAAAGGGAGTAACTGGATGTGTGTGTGTTCCTCCTATTTTTGGTGACAGCTTCTTATGGAATGTTTGTTAGATTCTAGACTAATCAAACAAAGCACAATAGAAAACTAATTTACTATTTGCACTAGCCAAGAGACATGTCACTTTTTGTTCATTTGAAAAGTAACTGATTTATGAGCCTGTAAGTCCTGCATTAATGTTTTTAAGATGAAAAAATAGGAAAGAGTCCAAACAGAATGGATTAAATTATGATATGTAAATTTCCTCAAAATAAACAAAATCTCTAAAAATCTTCCTAAAGCTTTCAAGAGAATAGTCACACACCACAAGAGTATACACTCATTTCAAAATACCTGTATATGTTCTTAATTATCCTCTGAGAATGACACTGTGTAGGTATAGTCTGCATTATGCTGCAATGAAGCAGTTGAAAGGGTATCGAGAATTAACTAGGTATCTATCACTGCATACATGTTTTCCTGCAAAACAATGACAGAAGTAAATTAGTTTACTGAACACATGACTTAAATCACCCAAAATATTTAAATTGTGTTGAGGAGGAGAGAGATCACATGCCCCTTCCCACATCCTAAGATAACCCTTGTTAATACCATTCTTTACCTCTACCATGACACACACACACACACACACACACACACACACACACAACCAAGACAAACAGCGTTATTGAGAGTTCCAGACATTCACTGGACCACATGTTTGTTACTTGTAGTCAGTCACTATATGTCATCAGGTTAGCAGTGCTATCAATTCCTCACTCTTCTGCTTCCCACAGGCAGCAGCCCCTGGCAGTGCTCAGCTACTCCAAGCATAAGTCAGACCCTCCATTTAAGGTTTTAGCAGAGCTCTTCAGAGGTAGCAGATCATTCATTGCTTAGATACTTAGAGCACTGTCTTTCATTCTGCTGTTGTTCCTTGTGCATCTGCTGCCTGAAATGAATTGATAATTTATGGCAATGGAGGCAATAATCTCAACTTTAAATTCTAAATAACACAAAACATGCCAAATAAACACAACTCCAACAAAGGAAATCTTCAGTGACATTTTCTTCTGCCAGGGAAAATGCTTTCTGGGAAAATCTTATCACAACAAAAGGTTATTTAGAAAATCAATAATCATATTCCCTTATCATAGTTTCAGGAAAAGGGTCAGTTTATACCAACAAGAGCTTGGTACAAAACAGATGACTTACAATTTTGCTTAAATTTGTTTCTACCTTATACAATAAGTCCAATATTATAAAAAATCTCCTTTATATAAGTCATCATGCTAATGCTTTGAGAATGAAACTCATAAGACATGATCCCTTTTCTTCAAGAGTTTATCATCTATAGGAAGGAAAATATTTTCTAAAAATAATTAAAATACAAAAGAGAGATAATAAAAATAAAAGCTGGTATGTTTCACTTGACAAGTTCAGAAAGTGATACAGGATTTAGTGAGCCATCAAACCATGTTATGAAATCCAGTTAGCTATTATGAAAGTGCTAATATTTAAGGTGGGTCTTATAAGCAGAATAGGATTTCACTGGGTAGAGATGGGAAGGAAGATATTCTGGGTACAGAAGAAATGACTGGGGTATTAAAAAGTATGTAGAGGAGAGTAGTTCAGTTGGAGCCAGAACCTGAAGTGACTTCCCATTATTGTTGGACTTGGGGCCCAGAAAGTTGAGGTGGTCTCCTTGCAGGTGGACAACATTGTAAGTCTCAGGAGATACCAGTGGTCATGTTTTTATTATATGAAGAAAGATAGTCTACAGTGAGAGAAGAGAATGAGGTCAACACTCAGAACAGAGTAGACAAGTAGAGCAAGATCCTCTATTGTTATCATGAATTTTCTTTTTTTTGCCTAAGCTAACTTAGATTGGGTTTCTGGCACCTGTAGCCAAAAGAGCATATATGTAATGTGATTTGGCCTTGGGAATATCAATAGGAAGAATTGGGCAAAACCTTCATGTTACCCCTGGCTAAATAATGCTAAATAATACAAAGATTATTCTAAACATTTACCCAACCACAAATTAAAAAGACTTGTGAAGAGAAGTTACACTTCTGTGATTATTTTCAAGGTCTGTAAATAAATATAAATACAAATACATAAACCTATAAAAACTAATTGTACCTTATCTTGTTTACTTAATAAAACAAGAGCAAACCTCCATTAAAAATATAATAAACTTACTTTTCTCCTGTTGGTAGATTGTATTTTGTGTTCAAAAATCTTAATGTTACAGTGTTTGAGATACATATATCTGATAAAGGACTTTAATCAAGAATATTTAAAGAACTCTTACAACTCAATAAGATAACCCCATTTTTTAAATGGACAAATATTTGACCAAACACTTCACAAATGAAAATATACAAATGGTCAAGAAGCACAGGAAAAGATGCCCAACATCACTATTTCAACAGGTAAGATAGAAAGGTTAAGGGATGACTAAATCACATCAGAGATGACAAAACCATGAAAAGATACCACTTTATATGCGCTAGAATGGCTGAAATTTAGAAGACTGGCAATACCAAGTATTGAGGAAGATGTATATATTCCTGGTGGGAATGCAAAATGATACAACTTGGTAAACAGTTTGGTAGTTTCTTATAAAGTTAAGCATACACTTACCATATGTCCAGGCATATTCCACTCCTATATATTTCCCAAGAGAAACGGAAACATATAACCCCCAAAAGACTTGTTTTTACAAATATTCATAGCAGCTCTGTCCATAATAGTCCCAAACTAGAAATAACCTACACTAGTTATTGGTTTATTGTCTCTCGGGTTTGAATCCACCCTTCATTGCCCTGTGCTGTGATATCAGAGCAGGAATCTGTAAAGATTTCTCCTCTGCCCGCTGGCACAATGTCAGGCTTTGTCAAACTGAGAGCACTGGAGGGACACTACAAGATGATATCAGCAGGAAGCCATTTCCCTTCTGGGTTCTGGTCCTTCTCCTACATTTTTATTCAGTGCAGATACTAACACTGGTATCGCTCACCCCTACAGTCCTCCCTGGCTGGCTCCAGCCACAGCCTCGGGCCCTGTTCTTCCCACCCTCAGGCTGCTACTACAGACCAGCTCCAAGCCGCCCATGTCATCGGGATGCTGCAGGCCACCTGTGGGCCAGCTCCAGCCTGTGTTCTTTGGCAAGTTTATTCAGCACAGAGAAGTAGGCCGTGCATTCCTACGGTAGCCACATTCTTTCCAGAGAGATCTGGATCAAAGCCTGTAAAGAGCAGGGCCTCCTCTCCTAAGTCCTTGGTTCCTTCACAGCCCACTCTTCCTTAGCCTACTTGCTACTTCTAGACCCCTTAACAGTCCTCTTTTACCCATTTAAGTCATTAGCCACCTTTAACTAGTTACCAATTACATTATATAAATTTTCCTGTTCAAATGACTGGATGTAGCTCCCAACACTTGTCAATATAACCTCATTTGGAAATAAGGTCTTTGATGGTGTAATTAAGTTAAAGATCTCAACATGAGGTCCTCTGGATTTAGGATGGGCCCTAAATCCAATCCTAGCATCCTTATAAGAGAAAGGGAGATTTGAGATACAGAGACACACAGAGCAGAAGGCCGTGTGTGAAGGCAGAGGCAGAGATGGGGTGATGTTGCCATGAGCCAGTGAATGCCAAGAGTTGCCTTCAGACACCAGGAGTTAGGAGGGAGCCAGGGAATGGACCCTCCCTCACAGCACCCAGAAGGAACCAACCCTGTGGATACCTTGATTTTTACCTTCTGGCCTCTAGAATTGAAAAAATTAATTTTTGTTCTTTTAAGCCACCAAGTCTGTGGTAACTTGTTGCAGCAGCTGTAAGAAACTAACACAAAAGGGAACTGGCAAGTGTTCAGTCTGAGCAGGAAATGGGAGACCTAGGCAGGTTACCAAAGTTGGACCCAAGATACGTAAGACTTCGGGGTTCGTCAAAGGAAGGTACGTTTGCTTGTGATTGGGCCCGACTCCAGTAACCTAGGTGCAATGATAAATTCTAAATAGAAAATGCGAGGACTAGGTTTGGTAGAAGGTCTAGATTTGAAGCAGAAAATGGGACAAAATAGGCCTGGATAATTACATGAATATGTTTTCATCTATGAGAAGGAAAATCCCTAAAGAGGCCAGACCTAAAACAGTGCAGTGTTGGGTTTTAAAAGGTCAATAAACAATTTCATCTCTCTCGTTCTTTTTGGTGGGTGGAGGGTGGGGTAGCTCCCTGGCTGGGAATTGAGCCCCAGGCTGCAGCGTTGAGAGCACCAAAGCCTAGCCACTATACCACCAGGGGACCCCCTCTCTTGTTCTTAAAAGGAGAACCAGTGCAGAAGTAAGATACAGGACACCAAGAGATGGGGAACAAAATACAGACTCTATTACTGATAAAGCTGATTAGAAGAGAGAAATTTAGCTCTAGAAACAACAATTGGCTCTGTGTCATCCCAGCCTCCTCTTCCCGCAGGCCAGGGCCTGCCGTAGCACACAGGAGGGAATAAATGAGGCTACAGAGTATCTGCATTTATCCTAGTATTACTATTCCATAGTAGCTCCAGGTGGAAGAAAAACAGCTCAATCTCCAATGCTTGCAAACTTGAATTAAATCAACTTCATCCAGTGGGGAAATGAGGACCATGAATTTGTTACCATCAATCAGGGAGAAGTAAGCAAGAGGGGAAGGAGGAGCCCAGAGTGCTACCATAGTAGAAGTTCCTCTGAATGGAAACATAAGACAAGAAGAATGGAAGTTCCTTCCTAAGAAGTGGTGGTTTAATGAGAATCCATTCCCCTCTGCCTTCATTATGAAGCATTCACAGTATTTGGGTCGGATTGGCCCGACTCCTAGCTCTAGGGTGAGGCTTTGTGAACCTATGTCCCTTATAAGAATTAGTAATTCTTATAATTGTCCTAAGCTGGTCTAATTAGTGTGAGGTTCAGGACTTTAGTTTGATGGTTGAAGGTTTTTGGAGTTGGGTCCAATTTTATATGTAAATGCCAATCTCCTCTGATGAGCACTCAAGGATAAAGCCAACATACAGAATAGGGCACAGCCAAGAGAAACTCTGAAAAGCAGATTTTATCATGAACTCTGGATCAAGTCACAGAGGAAGCCTGCTGCTTGATCCCTAGAATTTGTCAGTTAATGTGAGCCACTTTAAAAAAATCATATACTAAATCTAAAAGGAAAGAAATACATAATTCCAAATTCTGGGGGGTAAATCCCAGAACAATCTCTTCTTAAAGAGGTGACAATGAGGTGCTACTACAGCCTCAGGAAGCTAAGGCAGGCTCCACTCTGGGAACCAGGGCCCATAAGATGAGGAAGAAGTCTTAGCAGTCTTCTGTAGAAAATATTTTCCTTGGTTGCCTGGTTTTCTTCTCACTAAACCAAGACAGAGAATATGAGAATAGCTAATAAAATGCAGATTTTCCATCAGAAATTACAACACTCATGCCTTTTGATTCATCAGTTTTGCTTGTCAGAATCTCTCCTACAAAAATACACAAGTGAAGGATATGTGTACAATAATGTTTTCTGAAACATTGTTCATAATATTTAAAAAGTGGAGACAATCCTATTCCTACCAAGAGGAAATAGTTGTATAAATGCTGGTATATCTATACCAGGGCTGGGCAAGACATCAATCATGTTCCACCAGTGGACCACCAAGCAATTTTGGGATGACCAGCCAAATAGCAAAATAAATAGCTAGTGGAGAAGTCTGACATTTGGAGAAGTAGCCCTTGCCCTGAAAAAATATGCCCGTGCCTGATCTATACAATACGGTGCTAAGAATGACGTGGCACCAATAGAAATAAATTTTCTAATGTACAGTTGAATGGAAAAAATCAAGAAAGAAAAATATATAATGTGGTCTTATTGTCTGTGTTAAAAATAAGCTATACATATGTGTTTGTGCTTAAAAATGAAAGGCTTCCATTTTTTATTTCTCATATTTAAAAAAAATATTTTACAACAGCATCTAGTGCTTTTTGTAATTCAAAACCTTTCTTTTTTAAGTGTGTATGTGTATCTTTTGTGAGTAAAAGAGTATCAACATTGTGATTATGGTTATTATATGAATAAGTCAAACTTGTACCTATTTTATTGGTTTATTTTTTTTACACTAATTCAAATGACTATAGATATATTCATATCTGCACATATACACATGCATGCATGATCAGTCATTATTCAACAATTCTTATTGTGTACCCACTATATGCCAGATAGTGTTCTAGGGCTATGTCAACAAGTAAAAGTCTTGTAGATAATTCATCCAGCACATATATAGATAGCCTCAAAAATATAAGTTAAATATAAACATTAAAATGAATAAAATTAAAAACATTGTATACAGCATCTTTAGACCTTTACGACCTGGTAGAATTTAAACCTGAGTTCCCAGTTCCAGACTGTACATACAGTTTGTAACACCTCCTTGAGATCGCAAAAAATCTCACCCATCTATTCTTTCCCACTCTGAATTCAGAGATACTTGCAAATAGTCCTACACAATTTAGTATTGCAATATTAATTGATTCAGGTATATAAATCCCTTCTTTCCAACCTGTGCCGCTGAGAGCTTCTGGAGGTCAGGAACTGTTTTCTCTTTCCTCACATCTGCACATCTCATGGTTTATTCTTTCAGAAAATTGATTGAATCCCTCAGCTTCCTCAACAAAGAGCATTCATTTAAATTAAAAATAGAAGACAGATCCTCTGTGCTTTTCAGTCATAATCAATATTACTAGTTATGAGGCAATTATTTTAAGTTTAGTCATTTAGACATAATCCCATCATTCAATTAGGCTTGAAATCTTAGAAAGAAATTTCATAGTTTTTTTGTTTTTTGTTTTTTGTTTTTTAATGTGGGTAAGTTCCCTGGCTGGGAATCGAACCCAGGCCACAGCACTGACAGCACTGAAGCCTTAGCCACTACGCCACCAGGGAACTCCTCAGAAAGAAATTTCAGTCTATGTATTCACCTTAACTCATTTCTAAGCAACTGTTACCTCCCATGCTTATCCGCCCTTCCATTCTAAGGAGCAACTTTAACTTACATAGCAGTTTTTGGAATACACTGTGGAAAGTACCTATTATGTTTTAGGAAAGCTATAAACTCTCTCTCTTTCTCTCTCTTATTTTTCTAAAGAATTCTTCTCCTATGACTATTTCCTTGAACTTCAGAGTCCAACAATAATTAAAGGTAGCAAAGAAAGATGCCGGGAAAAAAGCCAATTTAATTGTACTATCCTGAATAATTGTTTCTGACTTTCAGCTTGTCCATTGTGATTATTTTTTGGCAGGAAAAAATTAATATCAGACCCAATAATCTTCAAACAAGTAAAAATTATAATCTGGTGGGTGCCTATTTAAAGTAACAGAATCCAAGGCAACATAAGAGGCTTAATTTTAGATATGCATGTTAGTAACAAAGAGTAAGAAGGAACATTATCTAGTATTCTGAAGAGCCAGAAGCATGAAACAACCATTTTAATAGACTCCCATTTCTTCAAGATTTGAGATGAATGAAAGAACTTCAACTCTCTGTATTTAGCTGCTCTGTCCTTAAATTTAGTTAAGTTTAACTCTTTATTGCTTCACAAAATTATTGACTATAGGTTTATAAAACACCAAACTCCTTGTCTTAGTTCAAGCTGCTATAGCAATAGGCCATAGATTGGTGGCTTAAACAATAGAAATTTACTTCTCACAGTTCTGAAGTCTGGAAAGTCCAAGACCAAGGTACCAGCTGATCGGGAGTATGGTGAGGGCCTTCTTCCTGGTTTGCGGACAGCCATCTTGCTATGTCCTCACATGGAAGGCAAGGGAAGAAGCAATGAAAAGAATACATTATTTAGGGATATAATTTATAACTAGAAATGTTAAAATATTGAGGAGCCACCTTTTCAATATTGTTGGGTAAAAATTGAGTTCTGGAGATTCCTCCAAGGCAAAATATGGCCAGATTATAATAACGAACAAAGTCAGTAACAGAACTAAAAAATTTTGACCTAAAAAATAAATTACTGTAATATGGAAAGCTTGCTAAATTGACCTCTGAATTTAGACATTAAAATGTCTGTCTTATCTAGTAGTGTGTTTTCAAATGTTATCACTGGCTGCAGGCAAGCAGTAACTACACAAAGGTAGCAATTAATGTGACAGCAGTTGAGTGTTAAAACCAAATTAGGGGTAATTATTTACTCTCATTGCTATAATTCGAAGTATATATGAGGCACCCAGAAGCTACTATAAAGGAGGTTATGGATAAATACAGACTACTCTTTATATTTGCCTGAAAATGTACAACTTCACAAAATCCTTTCAAAAAACAAACCCTAAAGTAAGTAAAATATAGAAAACAATTTTGTGTCATATTCTGTGTGACCTTTTTGGAATAGCAGCCATAGTCACCAAACCTTAGATAAATATTGAACTTTTTTAAACCTTTTGCTATGGAAATTTCCAAACATATAAAAAACAGAAAGAATAGAATAATGAGACCCCATGTATCTATTACCTGCATCGAATATTTATCAACATATGGCCAATCTTGTTACCCTCTTAAACCTACTGTCCCCATACCCCCTCCACACTAGATTATTTAATTTCAACTGTCAGATATCATATCATTTCATTTCACCAGAAAATGCTGTAGTATTTATATCTAAGAGATTAAGACTCTTTAAAAAAAATCATAATACTATTTTCAAACTTAAAAATGAATACCTTAATATCAAAAATATTATCAGTAATATCAAGTCTTGCTCATAGTCACCTAATTTAGATAAAATTTCATAGAAATACAAAATTTTTTCAGGTTGTACTTCACAGAACCTGAATTTTTAGTGTATTTCCATGTACTGTTTTGTTGTGGTGAAATTATATTAAGATCAATATGAGTGTATCTTACAAATCCTTTTCCTGTATTTAATAGGTTGGTTGGTTGATTGATTTTATCCAAGGACTAGAAATAGAGCAAGTTGATTATTTGCAGGACAAGAAACAGAACAAAATGGAAATCCAATCTCACTGCTTTTGAAAATAATTTCTCTGAGTCCAGGATGGAAGGAGAAATACTTTGACATCCTCTTTCCTAATGCCATGGCTGACTTTCACCTGGTTTACAGTGCTACTGTTGCATTAAATGTCAAAATATTAAAATTCTGCTTAGAAGGTGGGAACTGCTACTCTAGTGCTTCTACCTCCTTTCTCTCTGACCCAAACCATGGCTTCTCTGGTCCTGGGCTAGGGGACCCCTGGGCTCTGATGGGCAACTCTGCTGGCACCCTTGTGAGTGATTTTGGTGTCCATTTGGTCCCCTCACCCTGGTTGGTCACCCTGCCATCCCACAGATAACCTTATGGCTACTGAGGGAACTATAGCCTCCACAGGGACCAAACTGGTTGTTACATATTATAAGTAACTCCGTAACCTAAATCCCTTTATTGTTTTCTCTTGTTTGGGAGATTAGGTGAATTTAAGTAGGCACTGAGATGGGCATGGACTTCAGAGTCAGTTCTGGGTCAGATCGGGGTGTATCTCCTGTGTTCTAGGCAAACTCTGAGTTACAGTGTCTTCATCCATAAAATGAAAATATTAATAATACTACTAATTCATCAAATTGGTGGGAGGATTAAATGGGATCAATCTTTAATGTCTAAATATCTAACTTTCTGATACAGAACTTGATTTTCTTTACTAATCCTCCTCCTCACACAGTTTTCCTCATTTCAGCTCATGGCACCACCATTTACATTTGCTTAGGCCCCAAATTAAAGTCATTCTTGATTTTTTTTCTTTTCCTTACCATTAACATCTCACCACCACCACCACCCTCCCCCCCAGCCATGGGGTCTACCTTCAGGTAGATCTGAAATCCACCCACTTTGTACCACTTCCATTGCTGTCATTCTTGTTCAGCAATCTTCAAACTTTTCAGTTTCAGGATTCCTTTTCACTCTTGGAAACTATTGTGGACTCCAGTGGTTATGTAGGTTATATTGACATTTATCATTAGTATTAGAAATTACAGCTGAAACAAACTTAAAACATTTATTCATTAAAAAGAAATAAATCCATAGGACATTAATATAAATAATACATAGGTATTTTGAAGTAGCCATATTTTCCCAAAAAATTTAGTGAGAAGAGTGGTATTGCTTTTTATTTTTGTTATTGTTTTTATCACTTTTTATCTCTTTAATATCTGGCTTTAAGAAAAGCTTGGATTTTCATAACTACTTCTGCATTCAATCTGTTTCAATATCACATGTCATGTAGCCTCTGCAAAACTCTACTGCAGACTCATGAAAGAGTGAGACTAAGAAAGGCAAATAATGTCTTAGTGTTATGAATATAGTTTTGACCTTATAGACCCACAACTATGTCCCCAGACCAATTTTTAACATATTTTAAAAATTGAGATATAATTTACATACCATAAACTTCATTCTTTTAAGATATATGGTTCAATGGTTTTCAGAATACTTACAAAGTTGTACAAAATCACCATTATCTAATTCCAGATTATTTCCATCACTCTGTTAGCAGTCATTAACCATTTCCCCTCATACCAGTACCTGGTAACCACTAAATACTTTCTTTTTTTGGGGGGTAGGGGTAGCTCCCTGTCTGAGAATCAAACCCAGGCCGCGGTGTTGAGAGTGCCAAAGCCTAGCTGCTACACCACCAGGGAACTCCCACTAATTACTTTCTTATTCTGTGGATTTGCCAATTTTGGACACTTCACAAAAATTAAATTATACAATGTGGGGTTTTGTTTCTGTCTGGCTTTTTTTACTTAACATAATATTTTCCAAGTTCATTCATGTTGTAGCATGTATCAGTACTTCATTTGTTTTATGGCTGAATAATATTTCATTGTATGGTACAACATGTTTTATTTATTTATCAATTGGTGGACATTTGGCTTATTTTCACTTTTTGGCTATTATCAGTAAATATTACTATGAACATGAGTGAACAAGTTTTTGTGTGGACATCTGTTTTCAGTTCTCTCAAGGGTATATACTTGTATATGTTGGAGTAGAACTTCTAGGCCATATGGCAGTTCTATGTTGAACTTTTTGAGGAACTGCCAAAGTAGTAAGACCACATTTTGAGAACAGCTTCCCTAGTCTGAGCCACTCTCACTTATAGTGCCTGGACTACTGTAAGAGTTGCCTAACTAATTTCTCTGATAAGTGGGGAACTTCCACCAGGGTGACATATTGCCCCTGCAGTTTTTATTTCACACAGCTGCCAGAACCACATTTTTAAGAGCTCACATTAGAGCCTATCACCCATTGTGTAAAACCCCCCAGTGGTTTCCCATTACAAATAGAATAAAATCTAAACCCCACCATGGCCTAAACACGACCTAGTTGCTGCCTACATCTTTGACTGCATTTCCCCATCACTCTACCGTGCACTCACAATGGTCCAGCCCCTGACCTGCTTTTCAAACATGCCAATCCCCTCCCATCTCAGAGCCTTTTAACTTTGGTTTGTTTGGAACTTGCTGCCTTCTAATCTTTGGATAGTTGGCTGCTTCTAGATCATTCAGACCTGAACCTGAAAGGAACATCCTTAGAAGGGCCTTCCTTGACATCCTCATCCAAAATAACCAATCTCATCAGCCACTCATTATCTGGCTATATTTTATTCAGAGTGAACATTGTTTATTTATTGGTTTAATTGTTCATTTTCAGCACTCTCTCTAGTTCCTAGAGCTGGCACACAATAGAGAATCAATAAATGTTTTGGAATGAGTGCATTACAAAACAGCAAAGGCACAAAGTGCTTCCATTATCCACTGCTGCATAACAAGCTATCCTAAAACTCAGTGATTTAAAACAACAGCGTTTTTTGCTGTTGTTGTTGTTGTTTTGTAATTAATCCCTGATGAGGGATTAATCTATTGGTCTTGTGAGTGGTGGCACGTGTAGCTGCAAACTGCTGGCAGACTGACTGGGGGCGGGGCTCAGCCGGGCCTCCCTCTCTCCCCACCTGGCCTCTGCATGGTTTCTACAGCAAGGTACTGTAGCTGGATTTCTTACATGGCAGCTCAGGGCTCCTAAGAACAAAAAGTAGAAACTACTGTCCTTTTAAGATATAAACCTAGAACTAGCACAGCACTGCTGTCATATTCTATTGATTAACAGAGTCAACAAGACCAGCCCAGATTCAAGGGACTGCATGGGGGCATGAATACCAACTGAAGTGTTTCACAGGGGGGGTCAGCAGAAAGGAACTGGTAAATTCAGCAAGCGTACCAAGCAACGACTTGGTAGATTTTACCTATTGTTATTATGACCATATGGTAGCTGGAGAGGAAGGAAATCCTCTAACGCAGGGGTGTCCAACCCTTTGGCTTTCCCTGGGCCACAATGAAAGAACTGTCTTGGGTCACACATAAAATACACTAACAATAGCTGATGAGTTAAAAAAAAAAAAAAAAACAACAAAAAGTTGCAAAAATACCTTATAATGTTTTAAGAAAGTTTATGAATCTGTGTTGGGCTGCATTCAAAGTCATCCTGGGCCGCACGTGGGCCGGGCTGTGGGTTAGACAAGCTTGCCCTAAAGGTTTTAGCTGTATTGCAAATTATATTAATAGCATCTTTCCTAATGTCGAGTTGTATGAACAAGAATGAAAGCAAGCTTATGAATTATTTTGAGTATAGGACTCTGCTATGATTTAATCAAAAAGCATACATCTAGATATGGGAGTATTTTATTGCAGAATTGTTGTAGCTATATTTGTTAAAATGGAATTCCAATGGGATTCTGACCTGGAGCATAGTATAGAAAAGTGTAGGACTCTGGGGCCTGACTGCTGAGGTTCGAGTCCTAGCTGGGCTGCCTACTAGCTGGTGATACTGCACAAGTTTCTTAACCTTTTTGAGCTTCAATCTCCTCATCTGTAGTATGAGAATGGTTAGTAATGACATCTTCCAGGTTCTCTCCAGTCATTAACTATATAAACACAACTAGTGCCCACACCTACTAAGTGGACAGTTCTTTTTTTAAAATTTGTTTTTGCAATTATTTAATACAAATTTCTTAAGACTTTGGCCTTTAGTGAACTTTCCTTCACCTTCCTTAGTAACTTTTAAAAAGGCCTTGGAAAATAAGACACAATAATGACTAGCAAGTTAAGGTAACATTGAAAAGCAATGCCTGTTCAAAGGTTAGGTTTGATTGTGAAGGGTTAGAGGTCACCCATAGCTATCAGTGTCATAATCCCAGGAGGGCTGGTCCTTGGTTTTGAGACCCAGGTTAAATTCAGGGCCACTGCAGAAATTTCACTTGCAGTTTGATTAGCATAGACTATTCCAGACTCCACAGCATCTCCCCAGGCAAAGAGAGGCTGTGAACAGGAGGCCTAGTGTTAATGTAGGTCTCACCAGAGCTTTCTAGGATAAATCCCCAGGACAAATTGCCGGTGACAATTTTAGAAAGCATGGATAAAATGAAATCATTGAGCAAAAGATTAAAACATCATCATATGTTTATGTGCTGAAGTAGCTTTTTATTTTTTATTTATTTTATTTTTTTGTATGTGGGTAGTTCCCTGGCTGGGAATCAAACCCAGGCTGCAGTGTTGACAGCGCCGAAGCCTTAGCCACTACACCACCAGGGAGCTCCCTGAAGTAGCTTTTAAAAAGTGTTTTCAGTGTTATGTCATGAACAGCCTTAGAACATATAGCAATACTAATATAATAATTATTGCTTCCATGACAGTCAGCATTCCAAAGATGAGGGTCAGAGCAGGAGGTTAATTATAAATGAAATGGAAATTATAAATGAAAATGTCTGTGGATTTTCTTACCTGGCAGTCTGTCCAAATCTGAGTGAATTATAGAGAAGATAGTGGGTTCCCTTGGTCTCCCCTATGTGTACCCGCCGAGTACTGAGCACTGACAATTACAGCGTTAATTCTCTTCTTTTCTTCTAATTTTCTTTTTTTTTTTTTTTGTGAAGCTGTAACAATAAAGAAGAAAATGGAAAGCATGCATAATCTTACCACCTCAATGCAATTATCTTCATTGCTACGTATTTCCTTTTAGACCTTGTCCAGATGCACGCAGGTTTTCACATAATTAACATCATAGTGCACGTGCTTTTTAATTTTACTTTTTCTCCTTTTATAGCACATTTGTTCATGTTGTATCATGATCTTCTTAATTATTGTGGCTTCATATTCTTGTTAGTCAGAACATGTGTGTCAGTATGTGGTAATGTACTTAATCATTTGTTAGTGGACATGTATGTTGTTTCTACTTTTTGTTGTTGTTGCTGCTGCAAAAGTCATGAACTTCTCTGTTTTTATACCTTCTTTGGTGTTGTTTCCATAGGATAAATTCCTAAGAAGAGATTATGGGTTGTGGCAGATTGTATGTTCTAAAGTGACCGTAACATCTCTTCCATTCTCGTTGCTCTTCTGCAACATGACCTTGACACTCTCCCTTGAACCTGGGTGAGCTCTGTGACTGCTTTGATCAGTAGCATATGGCAATACTCACACTATACCTGTTTCAGGTATAGCCCTTGGTTGGCCTGCTAACATCTATTTCCTGCTTCTAGAAAGTGCAACTCACCTGAAACCACATGCTATGGAAGCCCCAGCCACACTAAGAAGACCTGAGGTCTGAGGTCCTAGGTAAGACAACAGAAAAAGCCCAGGAACACTGATATATGAACAAATCACATACCAGACCTGTGAACAAAGATGCTACTTGTAAGTATATGCTCTAGACCTCGCTGCCCCATGTGAAGCCAGACAGACAAACTGCCCAGTGCAGCCCTTCCCAAATTCCTTACTCACAAAACCGCACGCCAAATAAATGGTTGTATAGACGCACCAAGTTTAGTGATAGTTAGTTACCTAATAGTAGTATTCGAAACATGGGCCAAAAGATAAAACTGTTTTCCCCAATTGCCGGCAAAAGTAATTATAACAGGATTGAACCAGTTTATACCATACGCAGTGTCTCAAAAAGTCTATGCTTTTCCAAGTACAAGCCTTAGAAGGATTTTAATCACTATACTGTTTCTAAGTTTCCTCATTTCAGGTAGAATAATCGTATTGAATTTGAAGGGATTTTGACTTTTGCCTCTTTTCTGAGAAGGTAAACCACTCATTTTGGAAGTCCTCTTCCAATTTTCTTATCCTTATCATCTCTAGTTCACTTCCTTCTTCCTTCTTGCTCCCCCCACTTGAAGATCTGCTCATTTGCAAACAAAAATTAAACCTACCATTCACTTATTTTGAATTTAAACACCTGAAGCTCTTTGAACTCACTTGAAGAAAGGAACCAAGACAGAATGAAGCATGTGCAGATACGTCCATGGTACAATAAACATTAGAACATGTTTTGGGGGAGAGGAAGGAATTTTACTCTACCCTTCTAGGTCCTTTCAGCTGGTTTAATAATTAAATCTACATGAGACAGATTAATAAGAGAAAATAACCAAATTTAATTACATACATACTTACTGAAAATCCATACATAACAGTGTCAGAGACCCCACATATATGAGATGTTCAAAGATAGAAAAGTAAAATGAAGTATATATGACATTCAGAGCTAAAGATGAGGTAAGATGCCTTGGGGCTTCAGAGGAGAGAAGGGTCATTCACAGAATGGTAAGAAGAGCAAAGTTTCAGTAATTAGAAGTTTGCCCTGCCCTACAGATAGATAGGTCATAAGAAGTTATTTTTGGTGATAACTCACATTATGGGCAAGGCTCCAAATTTAAGTTATTATAAGGGAGAGGTAAAAGTTTCTCTTGAACCTACAGGATCTCATTAGCCTTCAACTCAAAATAATCCACGTGCCAAAGTGGCTCATCTTGGGGAGACCTGTTATGAACCCCTCAATTGATTCATAAATGCATTCTAAAACCTTTTTGAGCACCTATTATGTGTTAAGCATATTGATTCTCTCAGATAGCCATGGGAGAAATCAAACTATGTGATTTCTCTTTTTCTTGGATGACTCTGCTCTCCTGTCAGCTTGCTCTGTTCTCTGGTTCTCAGTAGTTGGTTGAAAAAAGCTGCGTCTCTTAGGTTCAAGTTCAATGAGAAGGACAGAGACAGTCCTCCAGGGAGCTGCCACACAAGTCCTGGGATCTAATGACTAGATCACCTTGGCTCTTGCACCCATTTCTTGGCTCTTGCACCCAGTCACGGTGGCCTGGGGGGTGAGGATGTGCAGATTGGCCTGCGCTGAGCCACTGGTTCCACCCCCCCAGTGCTGAGTCAGCATCATCGGGAATACAGGGACTGAGAGGAGGCAAGGGAAAGTAGGAGTGCTGTGTTCAACACGTAGCTGCAAGCAGCACATCTGCCTGTCCTCTGCTGCTGTGCAGGAATTCTCTGCAGACACTACGTTGTCATCGAGAGGAGGAGCGCACACCTTTGTCTGACGAATGTTCTGCCCATCCCTACCTGCCTGTTTTATCAATGCCTCCTTCTAGGAGTGTTATCTCTACACCCGCCGTTCACACCGCCTCCGCGTTCCTTTTGTGCCCCGGACGGAAGGATATTTCTGACCCTGTTGTCGTTTCTCCTTTCAGGTGCCACAAAATGCCCTTTCCCACTAGAAGCAGCAGCCTCCAGGGGAAGGAAGCAGGCCAACAGATGAAAAGCTACCATTTTTCTTCCACTCCTGGGAAAATGCATGATTAGAATCTTCCACAATGTCAAAAGAAAGAAAGAAAGAAAGAAAGAAAGAAAGAAAGGAAGGAAGGAAGGAAGGAAGGAAGGAAGAAAGAAAGAAAGAAAAGAAAGAAAAAGAAAATGAGCTAGCACTAGATTTCCAAATGTGGAGTGATGAGTTCCTTCTAAGTTCTAGGGCTCTATGATTCACATTCTTTCTTTCAGAACAGGTCGTTTTTAGCGGCTAAGTTTCAGCGCTCTCAACCCTAAGGCCTGGGTTCGATACCCAGCCAGGGAACTACCCCTCCCCCCCCCCCAAAAAAAGAACAGGCAGTTTTGCTTTTGTAATTAAGAAGGATAGAGGACATTGGACTGGGGAAAAGACACACTTCAGGAAAGAGGACAAGGGTTGGAAGGGGAGGGTGAGTGCAGAAGTAAAGACACACTGTACTCACTTCAGTCTGTGGTTGTCAGGCGGCTGCACCTCATTTCCCATCTGGATTTTGAATATTTCCAAAATTCCTCAGAATTTGTTCAAATCATCAGCTTGTACTTGACAGCTTTAGTTGCTTGGTTCTTAAAAGGAAAAGCAGAACAGAGTTTGACTACTCAGAACCTGGCAGAAACATTTTATGAAGATGTCCCTCCAGGGTTGGGAGCAGGCTTGAGTGCCCATGGTCATCTCTCAGATCTACTCCAGGCCCAGGCTGGCTTCCAGGACATGAAGCAAGTTGTAGGAATTAACAAGATTGCTCAGCTCTATTGTGGAATGAACTAGCGTCATGTCAGTGCAGGACAAAAGGCTACGGATAAGAGAGGAAAGAAGGTGAGGGGAGGTGCTATAGGTGCAAACTGGTTTGGAAAGCCCTGACATGCAAGCAAAATGTTTGAATTCTTACAAGAGAAGTGAAGTAAGCAACACAGGGGAGGCAGGAATAACTCTGCTGGGAAAGCAGGCCAGAGAGCAGCATTGCATTGCTGAGTGAAAGGCAAACACATCCGAGAAAGAGAGCTGCCCTGTCAATCTGGGTTACGCTAAAGCGCGCTCTCAGCATTTGTGTTGATGTTGCCTCATTTTAAGTTTTATTTTTCCCGTAGGTCAGAAGAAATGTAGGAGCTACCCAACAAGCGAGTATGTTTCTAACAGTCCAGTTTGTCAAAGGTGGTACAAATAGACAAGCTCTCTCCCTTGCAGACCTGCAACTCCATATAAAGATCCAGAACCTCTAAGGTCATATATTAAAGCCCAAATTTCATCCTTTGTCTGAAATACAGCAACTCAACAAACCTGACAAATTTGAATTTTACCTGAGCCCAGTGATCCTGGAAAACAGTGACAGGGATTAAGAAATCCCCCAACCTTGGTGTTCTGGATAAGCAAAGACCCACCCCTTCCCATGCGACCTAGATAAGACTCACCCTTGTTTACCTGTGACAGGCTGGATACAGACCCTCGACATTCCCTTTCTTTGCTCCATCAATGATTAGCTGACTGCTTGTCCCACTGATCAATTGCAACAAAATGCCGGTTACCAAACTTTCCTTAAGCTTCTCTCCTTCCTCCAGGCCCCTGAACTATGGCCCAGCCCACCCTCAGCACACAGCCCCTTCTGTGCACAGCCGGCTCACCGTCTGACCCACTATCTATCTAGTCGTGCTGTTCTTCATCCCACTTCCCCACATCTGATTCTTCTTAGCCTTGTTTACGCTTGCCTGCAACAGAAAAGCTCTTTTTGCCTAACTCTTGAGGTGCTTGCCAACCTTCCTGTCACAGCATTCTGCTACTGTAACAGTTCCCGTCCCCCCCCCCCCTTGCAATAATCCTTTTGAATACAAGTCTCTTCTTACTAAGTTTGGAATGTTTTTAAAAATTTTGACAAATCAGACATGGAAAAGAACTCATCAGCTTCTTTTTTCAGCTCCCTCTAGTAATACAAAATTTACAGAAATCAAATATTTGATTCTTCAACCCCCTTGAAGGATTTCCAGAGGGCCGTGTGGTTTGCCAAGAGAAGGTGATATCTGACAAATGATAAACAGGGTAGATAGTCTAAGTTAGGCACTGATTTAAGTGCTTTATATATGTTGTCTTGTTAAAATTTCCCAATTTCCATAAGAAGTAGGTACTATTTTTAGGTCTGTTTTAGGAATGAAGCAGAGAGAAGTTAAATAATTTACTCAGCCAGTGAGTGGCAGATCTGGGCTGCAAAGTCAGGTCTGTCCAAGGCCACGGCTTGGGCATGGAACCACCGTGCTAGGGCTTCCCTGAGGGATAGCTTCCTGGGGTGCTCCTTCTAGAAGCTGCTCCTTCCTCTCTAGAGAGGAAGCAGGTGAAACACGAACAAGCAGTTGTGACAAGTGTCAGCTGGGAACTAGCCTAGCACACACAGCTGGGAACTGGTTTAACACCTACCAAACATAAACCATTTCCCAGAACAGCAATGTCTAGTGAGGTGAGTATATGACCTGTGACCCCCACGGAGTGAGACAAACAGGAGACACAAACAAACAAACAAAGAACACTGTGTGAAACCCAGAAATAACCAAACATCCCCCTCTCCTGGCTAACGAGAGCAACTCCTGCTTCTTTATCAGAGAGTTTCAGGGGGATCCCATTCCTGCCACCTCCTAGATGAAAATTAAAATAAACAGTCTCCACCTTACCCCCGCTTTCGGACAGCACCCATTTTGGAGTAATCCTCACAGCTGAGACCCTTCTCAAATTCATTACAGAAACCCAAATCCTATTATAAGCCTCTCCTAATTCCGTTTTGTCTAGATGTCCCAGTTCCCAAGGCTTTTTTGTTTGTCTGTTTTTGTTATGAGGGTAGTTTCCTGACAGGGAATCGAACCCAGTCCGCAGCGTTGACAGAACCAAAGCCTTACCACTACACCACCAGGGAACTCCCACCAAGGGTTTATTTATAGTCACTCTTGCTTTTATTTGACCTGGTGAGCTGGTGAGCTTTTAACACAAGCCCGAGTCCGCGAAGGACTTAAATTGGATGCGCTCCCGAGCGCCACCTGGTGATTGTACCTTGTAATACCTTGTAATACCCGGGCTGCTTCTGTAAGGACCACTGCAGGAGGTCGGTCGTTGGCCCCTTTCTGCTCAGCACTCCTCCTTCTCTCTTCCTAACCCCTCTCTCCATTCTTCCTTCTCCCACCTTTCCCTGAAAAAGGTTTAATTTCCTTTGGTCTCTCTGATTACCTTCAACTCAATTTTGCCAGCTAGGAACCTCAGGCCTCAACCTTTACACCTCCCTGTGGATTCTCAATTCACCTGAAAACGCAGGAGAGGGGTGGATACAGACCTCTGTTGGTACAGTTAGGTTTTATCTGTCAGAATAAAAACTTCAGAAGCACCTCTACCCCAGCTATTTTTTCCAAAGTTTATGCCCTTGAAATGAAGAATAAAATCATTCAAACAGTTAAATTGTTGTTCTTACTAATATTTCCAAATACTAATCACAAAAGCCCCCCAAAATTCCTTATTAGTGGGCTGAACATTGGCTCTAAATCTAAAAATTTATTTTAGTTGCAACTTTGTTTTATTATCTATGGACACATGTCCTACATAACAATTCATGGCCGTGGCCCGGATGCAATAACAGCAGCACGCACATGGAACTTCTGGTTTGTTTGTTTTTTTTTGTCACATGCATGTAAGTTTGTGATGTAGAAACTCAATGTACATGGTATGACTGCAGCAGGCTAAAGACAACGACCACTCTACACAGCAAGTCAGTAGTGAAAATGGATGGCATTGTCATCTACTTAACTTCTGTTATAATTACACCCCATGAGATTTCTAAGATGATGCAATTGGAGCACATTAATGCAGGTTTCTGTGACACTGCCTCAGTTCTTTCCTAGAGCAACAACTTCCTATGGCAAAACCAATATGACTTTTAAAATCAGATTTTTATTTCCTCTAGACATTTTCAGGTTATTTTTAGAACATATAAAACCTGTGTTAATTAATGAAATGATAGGTATTTGTAGCACCTAATGGGATGTTTTCTAAAAATGCTGCAATGACCATTCATACTGATACATCCCTGTTACAGTTCCACAAATAATTCATTGGTAAATAAATTCTCATTGGAAAAATACAAAATTCAGAAATACACAGAGTAAATGGGAAAGTCACCCATAATTCCCAATCCCTCCCTTCAAATCTCATGTTTCTAGAATAACCATTATTGACTGTTCTGTGTGCGTGTGCTTCCTTCCAGGTCACTCTTTGCATTTACATTCATATATATATATATATATATATATATATACACACACACACACACACACACACACACACACACACACATACACACACACACATTTAGTAGATAATAGTAAACATTTCTTCTGTATTGATGTGTTTCAGATAAATTATCTTATTTCATCCTTGTAGGGAAGGCAAAATTGTACCTCTACCCTTTTAGCATTTTCTTCTGAGCCTGCAAAGTAAAATGACCTAAGATGGACTAACAGGAGAAAAGTGTACACATTTATTTCATATAAGTTTCACGTGATATGGGAGCCCTCATAAAGAAATGAAGACCCAAAATAAGTGGCAAAACCTAAATGCATTTATGCTAGGCTAAACAAAGAGAGGCCATTGTAGAGAAGTAAATAAAATATATGGGGAGGCTAAAGAAAGATAAGGATTAGATTATTTTAACAAGGTCTGTTTGTACAGAATTCTCTCGCCTTCAACTTCCTGCCCTTGATGATAAGAAGGTTTCTTTTGTTTTGGTACAGGGAGGACATCTCCCATCTGGGGGTTTTAGCTCCTGTTTTTAGGAAGAAAAGGGGGAGAGTCAGAGCACTCTTTTTGCACCTGCTGTTTTTAAATGTCTTTAGCTCAAAATAATCCTTATGCCAAAGTGACCTATTCTGGGGTGGCATATTCTGCCACCCTTCATCTATACAACTTTTGGGGCTGTTGCCATTATTTATCTATGTATAGATGAGGAGCTGAAATCATAGATGAGGTAACTAATTTGTTGAAGTTGTACGACCGGTAAATACTGAAGTCCAATTTTGAACTCAGGTTGTGCTCAGCGTCCAGAACACTCAACCACTGTACTGTACTGCCTCCCAATGGCAAATTCAGCATCACGCCAGTTGCTTTTTCGTTTACTAACCACGGAAGCTGAGTGGATACACGCACGTCCTATGTGGATATTCAGTGGTGGCGGATGAGATGGCAACAGTGGTCACTGGGCAACTTTGTGCAGCTGAACGTGGGCTGTTGCAAAGCTTCCCATGCTAATAAACACAGCAGGAACACAGTAAAAGGTGCTGCTAGCTTGAAGCTGCAAACACAGCCAGTCTAAGCCTTCATGAGTTGTCAAAAATTCTCAATGGAACTGCAAGGTCTATTTAACCATTTGTCAATCGGGTAAAATTAAATTTAGGAATACCTCATCACAATCACTTCCTTGCCACACTCCTGACCCCCAACTAGGTTCTCCAAATACTAGTCCAATTTATCAAGAAAAGAACAGTAGATTTGACCTTGGATCTCATTTTACACATCTGTCTCAGTTTCATCTATGTAATGAGGATAATCCTGGCCCTATTCCTTCAGAAAATTGGGAGGATTACATGCGAGGATCTATAAGTAAAAACACTTTATAAACTGGAAGCTACTTCACGTCAGCATCTCTGACTTGTGTCCCATGCATTCCTTTCCAGGCTATGAAGGTGGATGAATTAGCTCTGAGCATCAATTATTAAGAGATAATTAATGAAAGTGCTCAGACATGATTAATGCTTTCTAAAGAACAGTCAACCAACACAGACTCTTCCTCTGTAACCTCATTATGGATATCTGTAGGGAACATCATAACAGTAGAATGCTATTCTTCTTGCTAATATAAGTGTGTTCCCTTGTAGGAAATAGGGAGCAATGACATAAAAGCTGCATTAAATGCCTGGCAAGAACAAAAAGGAAACACTGGTCTGAGTCCCCTATTAAATATTGAGATGCATCAGTTTTTCTCATCTGAAACTGGAGAAAATAATGTCTGCCATTTTCATAGCCTCTCAGAGATATGAGACTGAGATCGTTTATGAAGCACTTTATCTCAATATACTGATTTAAGATAATATTTTTATATATGTATTTCCCAGTAAGGCCCACGTAGGTAAGATGAGGTTATCAACATCAGCATGTCACCAGGGCATTGATGGTAATGGGAGCTGGCAGTCCTCAGTCTGGGTGTTAAGCAGAGGGCAAGGAGTATGTAAGCCAGGGAAATAAGTGTGAGAAGTGTGAGGAGAAACAGCTAGAGATCCTGACAGAGAAGTAGCATTCAAGTTCGGGAGGTCTTGGAAAGTAAATAGAAACTAGTTAATATTGAGAAAAGAATGGAAGGCAAAGGGCTCTTCAAAGGTCAGCCCCAGCAGGCCGGAACCTGGCAACCAACGAGAGGGAGCTCGTAAATGGGGTACTGTTGCTAGTCCTAGGGCAGGAGTTATTGCATTTGCCCTGATTTATAGTGTCTGTGCTGGAATTCTTTCCAGGTTTTGCTGATACGTGGAGCTGAAGGTTAACATCAGCCCTTAGAGAGAAATCCTCATCATCTAATCAGTCGGCGTGGCTTGTAGCTGTTCTGTTTTATGGGTGTGTATTCATGGCACCATCTGCTACTAATAGTGTGTCATCTTTGTAAATAAAATAAATATCAATAGGTTTATATGCATGGTATACTTTGTGCAAATTCTGTGGGTAGTAGTATAAGAAATAATACATTTGGAAAGCAAAATAAATATTCAAGTTAGAGATTTCCACATGTGATTCTAATGATGCTATAAAATTTACTGGTATATCTGGATGTTACATTATTCAAATACCACCTATGGCTGTTCGTTCACTCATGGTTCTTCAGTGTTTGAATATGTGCTGAAGGGTTTCATTCTTTGTAATACTACTAAACTTAATACTTATTAACTATTAAACAGATTTGTTTCAGATATTCATAGCAATGAATGAAAAGTAGAAACAATGTAGGCAGTATTTTAAAAAGAACTCATGGATTTTGGAATCCTTGGGAATTCTGATTTCTCATTTCTGAATCCCAAAGATTAATTTCTGTCAGTAATTTGGGAACATTTCCCTAGTTTAATACTCTTTGTTGTGTATGGAAGGGTTAAGGCTTTGCAACTGGGGCGATGCAAGGCCCTGCAAGTGGTTGTGGGTTCTATTGTTACATGGTCTGAAGTTAAAGGTGGAAACGGTGGGGTGAGGGGGAGTAAGGGTCAGTGTTCTTCCATCTATGGAGACTGGTTTATGATTAAAATATTCTTCCAGGTTAAATGAAACCTTATATAGATTAAAATGCTTAAGTTAAAATATATTTGATAATGTCACAAGGATGCAAAAGTTTTATTAATTTCTTCTTGTTATTAGAAATTGTATAAAATCCAAGAAGGTAGGATTGAAATCGAAAGATGAAACTGATATTTATAAAAAGTTCCTTTGTTAGAAATAATTATTAGTGATTGTGGCCAAGCCAATTCTGGGTGTTCAATAAGCCATTTCATTTTCTTTTCGAGCTCAGAAGAAGACTATATTTCCCAACATGCTGTTGCTTAAAACACCTCTCACAGTCCTTCAGACTGGGTCTCTCTCCATCTGCTGGAAGTGAAGGGTCCAAGATGGTGGGGGCACATGGTAGAAAGAGCCCCAATCTCTGTTTTGCTGCTTAGAAAACAGCTGCCCTGGTGAACCTTCTGACCAGGAACATGAGCGTCAATGAAACCAGTCCTTTCTAGTGTTAAGCCAATGAGAGTTCAGGGTTTATTTGTTACCTAGCATAGCCTGTCCTATCTTAATAGCATATTGTGACCTTCCTTACTCCTCATTGGAGTGGAGGATCATATCAACCTGGGGAAAAACACCGTGTGGGATATGCACTGTGGTAAGTGACTATAAAATAAGGCATATTCATACTATAGTACATATGGGTCATTATAAGAAACTGTATCCATCACACTTGGAAATAACATACACACTAAGAAATCAACTAAGGGGTTCCCCTGTGGTGTAGCGGCTAGGCTTCAGCACTCTCAATGTCGTGGCCTGGGTTCGACTCCCAGCCAGGGAACCACCAAAATAAATAAATAAATAAAATTAAAAAAAAAAAAAAAGAAAGAAATCAACCAATAAAACTCATATTTATTAGTAATAGGTTAGGCTGTCACCTGTTGACATAACCTCAATAACCCAAGAGTTCTTCCCATTAGACCATGTGCCTCTGTCATTACTCTGATGCCCTATTTTTTCATCATGATTTAATAAATTGCAATTTATTGTTCTTTGTAAAATAATTTCTTGGGAATGTGGTAGTATAAAACTCAGTCATCACACTCTGCCAAAGTGATAAAAAGGACCAGACACTGGAATGTGACATCCCCACCAGCTTCCTGCTTCCCAGGTAGACCTTCTTTAGCAGCCAGGTAGGCTTAAAATGTCTCATGCAGCCCAGTTGTCCTTTAAATCATTTGAAGTTACTTAGACCTTTAAAAAAGCAGATTGTTAGCAAGAGGAAACAGCTGAACGGAAACAGTGAACTACTGGACAGCAAGAGAAGGGGGGGAAGTTCCCTGATGGTGTAGTGGCTTAAGGCTTCAGCACTGGCGTTGTCAGTGCTGTGGTCTGGGTTCGATTCCTAGCCAGGGAGCTAGGAAGCAAAAAAAAAAAAAAAAGAGAGAGAAGGGGGCCTGCAGCCATCGTGCAACAGCACTACCTGTCTTCATGGGGAGCTAACTCATGAGGACTCAGTGGGGCTGGGTGGCTGTTTTCTTGGCTGAGGGTTTGGTTTGTCTGGAATGTGACTCCTGTCTTGACACAAGTAGTACTTAGGCAGATAAATGTTAAGTGTGACAGTTTAAAGAGTTATTGAAATCTAAGGTCAAATTCTTACTTAGGTTTTGTGTTTCAGAGTTCAGAGAGATGAGATAATCTACTCCAACAGATAAAGCTACTGGGACCATGTCAGAACTGGAATAATTCTCTTGAAAGAAAGGGAGAAATGAGTCATTGCCCTCAAGACTGCATTTAAAAGCATTTATCCAAGGTATGTTAGTGACACAGCAAAAAACCTAATTACACCCTGTATCTCTGGCAGTCTCTAGGTTACAAATACTAATTTGTAAATGTTCCAGCTTAATGACGACATTGAACAGCAGGTTGTTTTCTCCTTAAACAAATACAAAAAACAGCCCTTCCCCATTTATAGGTCCCATAGCCAGGCAGTTAGAAGCTGGTGATGTCCCCTGATGGCCAACAAGGAGAACCACCAGGCCAGGCATGCTTCCTGGATTCCGACGGGCCATCTCTTTACTCTTGTTCCTATGCACAGCATTTCTGAAAATCTAAAGTAAAAATGTTGGATTTACAGATTCTTTATGAATTTACATGTTATGGGAGTTTTCCTTTCTAAAGAACCAGCATGGATAATCACACTCTTATTTCACAATCTTCAAATATGTATAATATTCCTAATAGTTGGCACATAGTTTAATTTTCTTCTTTTCCTTCATAGTTGGGTCAGTGGACATTTGACAGAGACTTAAGATTTTTTTTTTTGAGGTTAGTCTCTTTCTCAATTGTAGTCTATTAATGTGGTCTAGATATTATCTTTACTTAAAAATGTTAATCTTTTTAAAATTAAAATAAAACAAAATAAGGTGTTAAATGGCTAGGGCAAACAGTGCCAAACAAAGATGGTATACTGTATCGTCAGCCTGCAGAAACCTCTGCACAAGGTCCCAGCTCTGTCATTTGCCTGGTACCAATGTTTACCATATAAAAGTTTTGAACCATGCAGTGGTTGAAAGTATAAAAGTCAAGAAGTATTATAATTTTTTTTTCTTTTTGGAAACTCTGTCCTGCCCTTATTTCTTAAAGCTGAGTTAATTCTATTCCAGATAGATTTTATTCTCCCATATGACTACACATCGTTTCAAGGAAAATTATATCTTCCTTCTGTCCTCTTCTGTCTCTGTCTTTTAACTGCATGTGTAAGTGCAAAACCACTTCTAATAATGGCTGGGGAGAAAACACAGTCACGTAAGTTCCGAATGAAATAAAACTTCTATAAACTTAGTGGCAACCTCTAGAGCAGTGGTTCTCAATCTTCCTTACGCCGCAACCCTTTAATACAGCTCCTCATGGTGTGGTGACCCCCATAAAATTATTTTCGTTGCTACTTCATAACTGTAATTTTCCTACTGTTATGAATCGTAATGTAAATATCTGATATGTGTTTTCCGATGGTCTTAGGTGACCCCTGTGAGAGGGTCGTTTGACCCCCAAAGGGGTCACAACCCACAGGTTGAGAACCCTTGCAAAGCTTTCAAGTACTCAGATGCTTCTTCTATTCTTATCACAAATTTGCATATTCCTTTTCGTCCATTTAAAAATCTATGCTGTTTTTCTTCAAGTGTCAACCTTCAAAATAGCTCTAAAAAGAGCTATTAATTATATTTTAAATTATTATTTCATTTATTTTTCCATGTTACAATAGAATAGGCTGACATTTGTTTTTAAACTGTGACCATGCAAATCCTAAGTGACATCACGGCTTACAGGGCCTTTCGTTTGGGGGCCTGGGAACTAAGCATCACCCTTTACAATGTTTCTGTGTAAAGATACATGCCGCCCTCTAAAAGAGGAGGAAAAAAAACAGCCTCAAAAAAAAGAAAAAGGTGATGGCAAGAGAAGTCACACTGCGTGGTGAACTTATTATACAAGTTGACAATGCACTGTAGAATTGTATGCCTGAAACCTATGTAATCCTTGCTAACAGATGTCACCCCAATAAGTCTAACAATAAAAATGAATTAAAAAAATAATAAAAATAAAAAGAGAGAGAAAAAAAACCTAGGAAAATCTGATCCACATTCATTCTCTTAACCAATAAAAACAAAACAAAACAAAAATATATATAATCCAACTCCTGAAATAATGAATAGATGAGGATTTCCTGGGCTAAATTTATAAAAATTCTAGGTGATTAGATTCATGCAGGTACATAATATTTATTGGTAGTTTAAATAATAATAATAAACATAGTTACTATAAACATTTATTGAATGTTTTCTATGTTCCAGGCTCTATTCTTAGAAGCTTATACATATGGACTGATGTCAGCCTCACTACAACCCTGTGAGGCAGGTACCTCTTGATATCTCAGTTTGCATACAAGGACACTGGAGCACAGAGAGATGATGTCATTTAATTAAGTTCACATCACAGAGCTAGTAGGTGGAATAGTTTGGCTTTGGAACTACTGTGCTCTGCTCTTTTACTGAATTTATTTTGTAACATAAGCATATTTTGAAATGCAATACGAGTAATTATCAAGATTCATACTAAAGCTCCTTGAAGGTAGGTACCTCCTAGTCCTTTTTATTTTTGTTTCTCCCACAGGGTCGCTCCTAGCAAATTCTCAGTAGAGTGTTTGACACCCGAGCTTGATGTGGGCCACACAAAGGAGCCCTCTCCCCACCTTGCTATAGACTCCTTTTCCTGGTTCTTTAGCTCTCCATTTGACCTTTTTCCTAGTCCAAAGCCTTAATCACTTTCTTGATTAATTTTCTCTGCTTCCTCACCCCAAGCAACAGACTGTCCCCTGTGGATAATTACACCAAAACTTGTAAGTCATGTCTCCAGCTTGCTGATTACAATCACTACAGGCAAGCATCCCTTCCAGGCCTTCTGGACCTAGACAGAGGATAACACCCAAATGTCCATCTGGGCTAGAAGTCAAGAGGCCACAGGTACAACCGACTTTACATCACAGTGACAAGGGCTTTGAGAACTATTTCTTGGGTCAATGCTTTCTAAACTATTAATTGAATTAATTTCTTCTCATCTGGGGACCACTGGGACACAAGTGATACCCTAACAAGACTTCCAGCCTGTCTTGATCAAAGAAGTCAACACGGTGGATCTCAAGACCCCTTCCCCTTTTAGATCAGATAGGGTGAGAGCTCCGTGGGTCCCCAATAGGGAGGGACAACAACCATCCTCAGCAGGAAGCAGATACAGAAGATGAGACCTCCAGCCCCTCAGCTTCCCACAGAGATTTGTGGGGATCACGTCTCTCAAGAGAACATGAGGAAGGCAGATAGAATAAGGGGATCTCAGGACCCCTCCCTTGAGACTCGCCCTGCTGTAATAGTCACAGCCTGATACCACCCTTTCCCTGGTAATCCCTGCCCCAGGCTAGGCGGCCACAGGGGACGTTCCCGGCAAATACAAGAAAGTTAGAGGCACAAGAAGCCCACTAGTTTGAGCCAGTCCTAACGCCTGCGCAGTGAGAGTGACAACCACCTTCATCCACCTGGGCCTCATTATACCAGCATTGTAATAACCTACATATGCCCAGAAGTGCGCATTAATATTACAACAGACTGAACTCTGGGAAAGGCCTAGCGCAGTCGGGAGGCGTTACATAATACGCCCCATGTCAATCAGACTTGCCAATCAAGGAACTCCACGCCCAGAGGTGTCTCCCCTGAAGACATGGAAGAAAATAAAAGTCCCAAAGCCTTGTTAATGGGGTTCCTGAGCCATTTTCCTGCTCGGGCCGCTCCTACCTCTTAGGAGTGTACTTTCTCTTCAATAAACTATCTCTTGGTTTCACCTCTACACTTTGGTGCGTGTCTCGTTCAATTCTTTGCTTGAGATACCAAGAACCTGGACACCACACCGACGAGGGCACCCCACTTTCCAGTAACAAGCTGGTTGCGGATACCTTTCTCTAATGGTTATTGCTATTCATCATACACAGGTGTCTATGGTCCCAATATGCCCCCAAGGGACATTTCTTAGCAAATGTGCAAAAGGTCAGCACCATAAACTTTGATTTAATCCAAAGAGCTGAAGAGTGGCTTGGAGCACGGGCAGAAGGGGGTCCCTCTGGCCTGTGGGGCTGGCTGGGAGGGAGACAGTCCAAGCGGCCTGTGCAGAACTTGAGGTGGTGGAGTCAAGGGGCGCCTTAGTCCTGAGGCATCGTCTTTGTTCTGATCCCACCCATTCGGCAGTTCCCGTGAAGTGGCGATGTCCCCCTCGGTTCTTGCCTCTCGAAGGAAAGAATTCAATCAAGAGACAGTTTGTGAAAATATAGAGAATAATTAAGAGTTTATTAGTGAAAAGAAGCACACTATGAGATGTGGCGATGGCTACCCCAAGAGAAGGAAGCAGCTCCCCCTTACCTGGTTTGGGGTTTTTGTATCTGTGGGGGGAAGTTTCTCCCCCTTTCCCTCCTTTGTGATTCCTTTGGAAAGAAGCAAAGCTACCTAACGGCAGAGTTCTGGGAAGCAGGACTTATGGTTGGCTGAGCGGGGCCATTTCCCCCTTGTTTTGCATTTCTCTGATCGTCTTATCTTTCCCAGTTGAGGTTAGCTGACAGTGAGCCAGGGCGGGTCGTTCTTTTGCATTTCTTTCCTGAGGACTTGTCTCATTTATTTTAGGGCTATCTAGTCGGGCCCCAGACAGGCCAGGTCCTTCCTTTGCATTCCTTTCCTCCTTCATTTAGGGACACCTGTTAATGGGCCTCCTAACAGGCAAGTTCTTTTCTTCGCATTCCTTTCCTGATGACTTTATCTTTTTAATTTACAGGCAACTGATAATGGACTAGGACAATTTCTCCTTTCTTGCTTACATTTACCTTCCTGCCTACTCTGTCACAACTGTCTCTATTCTAAAGCCTTGGATTCTACCTGCCGATCACTGCAAAATACAGTGAGGCCAGCGACACCGTGTGTGGTGTGAGCTCTGATTAAAGGAGCCTCACCAAATAGAACTGGACAAAGGTTTTGGGTATCCCTTGGAGCCTTTTCCTACAGGATGAGGTGGGAGCAGGTGTGGAGGGAGACTCTTGGAAGCTGTTTCTAATGTGTGGGAGTCAGCTGTTTACTCCCTGGACTACTAATGCTGGAGGCCTTATTTGTTGAAGGCAATAGCTGTCCAAGCAGGTTGTTGAAGGAGAACAATTTTGATCTAACTAGAGACAACTACTGGGAAAGAAAATGGAGAGATAAAGAAAGTGCCAGGGGCATATTATAGAGGTAAGTCTTGAGCCAGATGGACCTGCATCGGAGCCCAGGTTCTGCCCCTGCCAGGCCCTTGTGAATTTAGGCAAGGTACTTAAGCTATTTGGCCTCAGTTTCCATATACGGTGTTAAAACCAAGAATAATAATGTACCTCACAAGGTTGTTATGAAAAGTAAATGAGATAATGTGAATAAAGAGCCTGCCACACAATCACACTCAATAAATATTGTTTTATTTTTCCCTGAATTCCCTTCCTGTACTTTTGGCATACAAAAAATAATAATTAGGTAGAAGGAGGCTGAGAGCAGGAGGGAAAATAAACTAAGTTTTCCTGGATGACACCTTGGCCCCTACCAATACAAGCAGCACGTAGTACCTTTGAGATATCAATGACATTTTTCTCTGATCTTCTTTTAGCACCTGATGGTCACAGTGGGCTAAACATTTGAAGGTTGGGGAGAGACTTTGTGAAATGCTGCCTGTCCCCCCTCTCAGAAGCAATTACGACTCAATAGGCAGGACTCTAGTGACTCTAGTAATCTTCATGTGTTATAGACATTGAGCAAATGGAGTGTTACTGTGAATGACTTTAATGTTTCTTTTTCATTCTAAAATTGAGCATCAGTTTCCTCTTCCAAACAGGTTGCTGTGAAGGTTAAATGAAATATTTTATATGAAGGATGTGAACTGTAGTACAGTCATGTTAGGTCAACAGTGGTCCCATACAATTATAACAGAGCTGAAAATTTTCTATCACCTAGTGACATCGTCGCTGTCAGGACAGCATAGTGCATTATTCACAGCTATAAGATAGAATAAAGATATAAAGAATGAAGTTTTTCGGTACAGCTGTGCAATGTGTCTGTCTGTGTTTTAAGCTAAGTGTTATTACAAAAGAGTTAAAAAGTTTAAAATAATTAAAAGTTTGTAAAGTAAAAATGTTACACTAAGCTAAGGTTAATTTTTTATTAAAGGAAGAAAAATATTTTTATAAATTTAGTGCAGCCTAAGTGTACGTGTTTGTAAAGTCTGCAGTAGTGTATAGTAATGTCCTAGGCCTTCACACTCACTCACCACTCACTCACTGACCTACCCAGAGCAACTTCCAGTCCCGCAAGCCCCATTCCTGGTAAGTGCCCTATACAGGTGTACCATTTCTTATCCTTTAAATCATAGTAATTTTACTATGTTTAGATACACAAATTGCCTACAGTACTCAGCACAGTAACATGCTGTACAGGCTTGTAGCCTAGGAGCAGAAGGCTCTACCATAGGGCCTAGGTGTGCAGTAGACTAAACCATTTCGGTTTGTGTAAGTGCACTCTGATGTTCACACGAGGATGGAATCACCTAATGGTGCATTTCTCAGAATGTATCTTTGTTGTTTTGTTATACATGGCATGACTCTATGTGGTTGATTCCAGGTCATGATTGTATCATCACTATTAACAATGCTCATTAACAACTTGGATATCTAAATCTGTCTGTTGGAGACAGAGAAAGTTGGTGAGGACAACTGAACTATCTTTCCATCTTTTTAAAATGCATAATAAAATCCAGGCTAGCTTGAGGTTAGTGATGAGAAAACTTTTCTTTTCACCTTCCCAATATTCCTTACTTTGTGTACTTCATTTTCAGAGGCCGATAACATGTTGACAGCCACTGAACTCCTGTTTTTATTTTGTTCCTCCTCTGGTCACACAATATCCCGATTGATATTCCTAGTGGAATCCAAGCTTCTAAGCCTGGCAATCAGACCCTCTGCCAGCTGGTCCTCCCTCCCCTATTTTTTTACTACTCCCCGGCACCTGTGAATGCTCCCCTCTGGCCAGACTGGGCTCTTAATTCTCTCCAGAATGAACTTGTAAATTCTTCCCTTGCACTCTGTTCTTAAAATATCTTCCTCCTTTCTTATTACTGAGTCTAAATCTTTAAAGGCTAAGGGAATATCGCCTGGTCTTTACATGCACAGCTCTGGGATCAGACTGCCTGGGTTTGTCATCCCGGCTCCACCACAAATTATTTATGAGAACTTGAACATATTACTTAACCTCCCTGTGCCTCCCTGTACCTGTAAAGCAGAAGTCATAAGAGCACCTACATTCTAGACTTATTTTAAAGCTAAAAGAGACAGTCTATGTAAAGTACTTAGAATAATATCTAATGAGTAATATTAATATGTGACCAATACATATTTGTTGTTATTGCTAATGTTGCCTTCTTGGACCTGAGCCTTTTCTGACCACCCAGTTTTCTTATAAAGACTCCTTTTTCTAAATTCGTGTATTGTCTCTGCTACTTCTTTGCCACATATTCCTTCATTCCACAAATATTTGCTGAGTGCCTATCATGTGCCATGCAATATTCTCAGTGCTGTAAGCAAAGCAAAGTCCCTGTCCCTATAGGGGAAGACAGCAGTGGACAATTAAGTAAGAGAGACATGTGGTATGTCAAATGGCAATAAATGTGATGGGAAAAAATTAGGGGATGGGCATGCTGGCATGGGCTTGGCGATGTTATATAAAGTGGGCAAGCAGACTCTCTGCAAAGGTGACATGTGAACAGAGACCTGAAAAGCACCTGGGGAAAGAGTGGAAGAGAAGTACAAATGCTTGCTTAGCCCATGGGAAAAGCAGCAAAAAGGCCAGGGTGACTAACTCCTGCAGAGGGCAAGGAAGGAAGTGTTGGGGATGAGATCGCACCTGTAGTGAGGGCCTTACGGCCGCAGTAAGGAGCTGGGCTGTTTTCTAAGAGGAAACCGGTTTGTACGTGCGTGTCTTTTCTTTTCCTGGGTACTATCTTCATCAACCAGCCCCTGTCTCTTTAGCCTCTCCCTCTCTATTGTTTTTTACTTTTTCTCAATGTAAAACAAACTGAAGTGTCATTAAGAATTTCTGGATCTTGGGAGTTCCCTGGTGGTGTAGTGGCTTAAGGCTTCAGCACTGGCACTGTCAACACTGTGGCCTAGGTTCAATTCCCAGTCAGGGAGCTACCCACATACTACAAAAAAAATTAATAAATAAAATAAAATAAAATAAAATGCTTAAGTCTCTCCTCGTTAAAAAAAAAAAAAAATTTATGGATCTTGTACTCTGGTTTGCACCCCTCATCCAGCAATTGCAGTGTTCCTCACCTTCTGTTTGCACAGCAAGCGCCCTGAAAATTTACGTGGATGTGCTTTCTCAGCCTTCTGGCGCAGATGACTCTCCCCGACCCCCACCCCCCACCCCCCACCCCCGACTCAGCTGAAACTGCCCCGGTCAAGGTCACCACTAGATACAAAAACATTTCTCTTCCTTGGCCTCTGTCTAGCATTTGTAACTATTGCCCCTCCTTCCCCTTAGTTGCTAGGACACAACGTTCTCATTTTCTCCCCACTTTTCTCTCCTTCCTTTTCCAGTCCTGTGCCAGTTAGGCTGGGTTGGCTGCTCAGTGGGCTCTTTCAGACACGGTTCTCTGGTCCTTCCCTCTGTAGTCACCCGGTGGTGCTGAAAACCCTGGTAGGTAAACTTTGTCGAGTGTCCCCTACATTTCCTGTCATTTTACTAGTAAGGCCTTCCCTGTCCTCTACGTAAAATATTATCATACCTCAACTCATTTTTCTCTATTCCTCTCATTTTGCTTAGGAATTGTCAATAGCTGACACATGTCTTTAATTCTTTATGACCTGTCTCTTCCTACTATAAAGTAGACTCCATGAGGGCAAAGATTGTGCTCGCTTCAGCAGCACACATACACGAGGGCAAAGATTTTGTTCTCAATGGTACCCCCATAGCCTTGGCACCTGGTAGGCAATCAGTCTGTTTGCTGAAGGACGAATGAGTCTCACTTCCCAGAGTTGAGTCACATGTCCACCTTCAGACCCATCACTGGCACAGGGGGAAAGGTTTGTCCCTAACTGGCTTAGATCAGTCATGATTTACCCTCAGAGCTGAGTACACTGCTGCCCAAAATGAAAGGGAAAAAGGCTATTGGGCAAGCAACCAATAGCACCATACAGCTTTAGCCAGTTCTTCATTTCTCTGCTTTTTCATTCAATGTTAGCATTCCTCAAATTCCTTCCTTGGCACTGTTCTCTTTATACCACGTTCTTGATGCTTCTAAGTGGGTGATTCTATCCACTTCCTGGTTATCACTTCTAGGCTGATGATGCCAAATGTATGTTTCTAACACTAACTGCAGTTAGCATTGGACTGCACAGGTTTAAGGGCTGACTCCCACCACACTGGTTTTGCTTCAGATACCAGTCGCAGTGTGACGGTGAAATGGTGATTCCCCTCAGTTCTTATCTCTTGAAAAAAAGAATTCAGTTGAGAGACAGTCTGTGAAAATATAGGATAGTTAAGAGTTTATTAATACAGAAAGTACACTCTGAGAGGTGGAGCGGGCTGACCCAAGGAAAAGAATCAGCCCCTCCTTACATTGTTTGGGTGTTTTTACATCTGTGGGTGTCAGTTTTCCTCTTCTGAAAGAACCAAAGCTGCGTAATAATATGGCTTTGGGAAGCAGAACTTAGTTAGATCAGTGGGGTTATTTCCCTTTTGTCTGGCATTTCTTTTCCATTTGAGGATAGCTGATAATAGGTCGGGGTTGATTTCTTAGTTTGCATATCTTTCCTGAAGATTTTGCCTCTTTATTTTAGGGGTATCTAATCAGGGCCCCCAACAGACAAGTTCCTTTCTTTGCATTCCTTTCCTTATGACTTTATCTTCTTAATTTAGAGGCAGCTGGTAATGGACTGGGACAATTTCTCCTTCCTCCAGCTCATGTCTACCTTCCTACCTACTCTATCATTTCCCCACTCAAGAATTTGAGATCCTGAAATCTTTTAGGAAAAGGGACGGTGTGTCTCTTCTCTATCTACTTCCTGCTGAGAGGGGGTGAAGTCACGGTCAGGATCTCGCCCTCTTGTTCTCTGTCAGGAAGAAAGAGATGTCCTTGGTGGCTAGGCAGGTGGGAGACCAGCAGTGTTGAGAGGAGACTTGTGTAGATCTGGGGCTTCTGTCTCCGGAGAAATAGATTGAAATCCCCGGAAAGCCATCTTATCAAAGTGGAACTCATGTAACCTGGAGGAGACAAACCTGACAAGGAGGTTAAAAAAACATGGGCCAAATAGTAGTACGAGGAATACAAAAATGACAGGCCCTATTAAGGGTAGAAACCACGTTATGGGATGCAGAACATCTCGCATTGAATGCCAGATCGTTTCAGCCACTGGGCTTTCTTTTGCAAAGCCATGAAGCCATTTTGCCTGACCATATATTTTTTCAATATCTTCCTCTACCTGACTGGTGGTATTTATATATGTGCAGCAAGTTTTGTTAATAACTGCACATACTCCCCCTTGTTCGGCTAGCAAGTAATCAAGGGCTAGTCGGTTGTCAAGGACAACATTTGTAAGCGAATCAAGTGACTTTTGGAGGTTTTGGATGGCATCTCCAGTGTCTTGAGCTAATGCAGCCATGGTCTTTGTTAGGTTGGTCAAAGTAGCCTCGTGATAGGCAAATCCTCCCCAAGGGGCTAGTAGACCAAGGGCAGCTCCAATGCCAGCTAGGATAAGTCCTACGGACCGCTTGGGTCGGGAGTGAGTGATGTTATAAACAGAGACTGATATGCCTCGGGGGCCTAAAAACCCTAAGGTGCACTGACCTTCAAACTGAGAATTGTCAATACATTCATATGCTAGGGCTATAGGCGGCTGGTGGTAGATGCCATGGGGTGAATTTTCGCTGGGTAGTTCATTTTGAGGAGGACCACAGAGAAATAAATACCCGGAGGGGGCACAGGCTCGACGTGGGGAGGGAGAGTCGAACCATGTAGTTAGGCCTGGGCCCCAAGGAGGGGCCACCTTGCATTGGGGAGATAAGAGGCCTCCCTTTAGTCCAGCATCCCTGGGCCCTGTGGGCACACGCTCTGCTCTTGGAGGCAAGTAGTAAAATTTCCAGGATGTGGTTTCTTGTCCCTCCCAATATGTGCATCTATTTTTGGGGCTTATATTATGTTTATTATCGTGAACTTTGTGGCTGGCTGGACACCAAAAGGTGGTATTTGGAGTGCATCTCTTAGAAATGTCAAATGTTGCAGGGTAATAGGGGGACTGAGCGAACGAAACATAGCCTCCTTTTTGATATATACAGGTTTGACAAGGGCTGGATGTGGATGTACAGTTGAGAGTTCTAACCCCATTTGGATTAGTCCGATTAAAGAGTGGGGTTAGGTGGATACAGCCTAGGTTTATCGCCGCGGGATCTAGCCTGACAACAAAGGGAATTGGTTTGGGAAACTGCTTGGGAACCCCTGAAAGAAAGGTAAGACTGATATTCAAGCGAGCAGGCTGAAACTGGGGAAGGGGTGGAGAGCTTGCAGGCTGTCTATGGCATATCCAGCAGTCAGAGAGGCCATTGCCCTTTGCAATTATATTGGAAAAGTTTACAAGAGTGTTAGTCTCCCATTCCGCTGAAAGGGGCTGGGAGAGTAATAGAGTTAAAAAAATTAATATCATATTGATGATTAAGTAAGAAATGATGATTTAGTGAGTATGTCTCACTTATCTGGTAACTTTTTGAACAGTAGTCTGAGATCTTCCAGTGGCTCGTGAAAGTACTGGGACCCAGTTGGCAAGTCTTCTCCTTCTTCACCCTTCTGGAGTTTTATCTGGGAGTGATGGACCCAGCTGGGAACTGCTGGCACCTTGACAGCTGTAGGGGTGAAAAGGAGTCCATTAAAAGCGCCCTCCCAGGTGAGGCTCAGTTAAGATGTAGGGCTGTCATCCTTCCAAGATCTAATGATTTTGCTGCAAGGTGAGTAAAGTGGGTCCTCCCCAGCAGGTGAGGGCAGAGCCCTTTGCCCATAGGTCTCGAGGGCTTCCTAGTGTACTGTCCGAGTGAGATGACATACTGTAGGAGATGTGTAGCCTCTGTGTCTAAGAGTACTGTCAGACATAAGAAAGGCCCCCCCATATAAAGCCTCATAAGGGCTGAGTTGCAGGGAGTCCTGTGGGTGTACTCAAACCTGCAACAGAGCTATTGGCAGGAAGTCAAGCCAGGGTTGAGAGGTCGCTTGAAAAAGTTTCTTTAGGATGTTTTTAAGAGTTTGGGGAGTTCCCTGGTGGTGTAACAGCTAGGCTTTGGCGCTGTCAACCCCGCAGCCTGGGTTCGAGTCCCAGCCAGGGAACTGCCCACATTAAAAAAAAAAAAAAAAGAGTTTGGTTTGCTCTTTCTACCTTGCCAGAGCTCTGAGGCCTCCACGAAGAGTGTAAAAAGCACTTTATCCCCAGGCTTTTAATTACCTGTTGAGTAATGCATGAGGTAAAAGAAGGCGCACTGTGGCTCTGTAAAGACCGAGGCAGGCCAACCCTAGGAATGATTTCCTTTAGTAGTTGTTTGAAACTTCCCAGGCCCTCTCAGGCCAGGTGGGGAATGCTTCCATCCACCTGGTGAAAGTGTCAACAAATACTATCAACAAATACCAGGAGGTGTTTAAAGCCTTTGTGTGGGGGCAGTTGGGTAAATTCCCATTGCCTGTCTTCTCCAGGGTAGTGTCCCTGATGTTGAACTAGCTGTGTAAGCAGGGGAGGCTTACTTCCCTGGTGGTTGCTGTTACTACAAAGCAGACAGGCACGACATACCTGGTTAATTGTCTTATATATGTTCTTCCCAGTAAATAACTTTTTGCATTTTTGATGCAGATTACCTCACCCAAAATGATAAGAATCATGGAGTCCTTTAATAATTTTCCACTGAAGGGACTGAGGGAGGTGTAGCCTTTGATCGAGCTCATACCATCCCTGAGAGTTAAGAGTGTATCTCCTCTGTGTCGTTTTCCTCTGAAGTATAGGACAGAGGAAGAGTGGGGCCTGACAACGAGGGGTTAAGGGCTCCTATGAATTTCTCTCCAGAGAGAGCAGAGGCCTTGGCTGTTTGATCCACCCGATGATTTCCTTGAGTTACTTCATCCTGCCCTTTTTTTATGTCCCCAGCAGTGAATTATTGCCACCTCCTTGGGCAAATGTACTACCTCTAGAAAGGATATTAATATTGGGGCCCATACTTTATAAGAGTGTCTTTGGCAGTGAGGAACTCCCTTTCTTTCCAAATAGCAGCATGGGCACGGAGCACTAAGAAAGCATATTTGGAGTCTGTGTGAAAATATGAATCCTATGTCCCTTCCTAACTGTGAAGCCCTTATTAGGGGAATTAATTTGGCTAATTGAACCAAGGTCCCAAAGGGCAATGCTTTGCTCTCTATGCTTTCCAATGGGGTGACTATGGCATACCTGGCATACCAGGTTCCTTGGCTTACAAAGCTACTATCAGCAGTAATCCAAATTTCATCTGGGTTTTCTAATGGCTGGTCCTTCAAATCACTCCTGCTAGAATAAGTCAGGTTGATGGTTTCCTCGCAAGAGTGTATTGGGGCATCTTCCTCTAGGCAAGGTAGTAGGATGGCAGGGTTAAAGGTGGTCCACCTTTGGATAGTAATATCAGGGTTTCTAACAGCAGAACTTGATATTAATATTTTAATATCCTGCTCTCTTTCATCCACTGGGAGCCCTTGAGGGCTAGTGAGGTAGCCACCTCACGGGAGGTCAAATCTCCAAGGCTTGTCTTCTGCTGGAAGAGCCATAGCAGCTCAGCCAGGCTTGTGGCACTAAGTCTAATTTTTTAGATAAATATCCATCCAGACACTGAGTGGGGCCTAATTCCTGGATTAGTATTCCTGGGGCTATACCTTGTTTTTCAGTGACATATAGCTGGAAGGATTTTATGGGCTGAGGCAACCCTAAGGCTGGGACCTGAGCAAGATCCCCCTTTAATGCTCAGTGGCTAGTTGTTGTTTCGGCCCCCAAACAAAGAGGCCTTGTTCCTCACTTTCCTTGAGAGTCTCATATAGAGGCTGAACCTTGAGCCCCTGAAAGTCCAAGGAAGGTTCCAAGTTGCCTCTGTCACAGGAGAGGGATTGCGATAGCTTTCATTCTCCCGGGGTAAGGATCAGTCCTGGGTATTAGACCTGTTGAGTGACTAGCTGAGTGAGCTGTTGGCTAAGAGACTTCATAGCCTTGTTCAGGCAAAAATTTTAAGGTGTATATAGCATATAGTTGTGCTAATTCTTGGGTGGGAGGGACGGGTTGGCTAGGTCCCTAGCTAAAACCTGACCAAAGAGGTGTGGGCTGTCTCAGAACCCTTGTGGGAGGACAGTCCAAGTGAGTTGCTGAGGATGCCCACCTCCATTCCATTCAAAGGCAAATAGAAACTGGGAGGATCAAAGGTATACAAAAGAAGGCATCCTTTAGATCTAGGACTGAAAACGATTTTGTCTCTGGGGGAATTTCCCCAAGGATTGTACTTGGGTTTGGCACTGCAGGGTGGAGGGGTATTACTACTTCATTAGTGATCCTTAGATCTTGGGCTAATCTATATTCCCCAGAATTTTTCTTTAGGGG
This sequence comes from Lyroderma lyra, assembly GCA_004026885.1. Taxonomy (NCBI): domain Eukaryota; kingdom Metazoa; phylum Chordata; class Mammalia; order Chiroptera; family Megadermatidae; genus Lyroderma; species Lyroderma lyra. The sequence goes on from PVJL010006521.1 coordinate 74,856, forward strand.
GAGGGTTGGGATATTGCAGGGAGATGAACATGGTCTTAACAGACTCTATCTGAGAAACTTGTTAATAAGGGTTCATAGGCCATCCTTTGCTTCAAGTTTTAGTGGATATTGTCTCTGGTGTGGGTAATGGGAAGGATCCTTAAGTTGAATTTTAACTAGAGTAGCATTTTTAGCTCATCCTGGGATTTCTGTGGCCTAGACCTCTCGATTTATTAAGGGTTCCTCAGGGATAGAGGTCTTCTTTTCAGAGAGTAATATAAGTATCTGAGGGAGAAGGTTTTCAAATACTAGGTGTGATCCCATTTTCTGGAGAATAAACCTGCCCAGAAAGGGGGTTGGGGCACTCCAACATAATTAGGAATGAATGAGAAAACAATGTCTCTTCCATGAGTCATAAAGAAGGGATAAACCTCCAAGTTACAGGCTGCCCTTCTGCCCCAACTATTTGGCAAGATTTGAGAGAGAGTGAGCACCAGCAAAAGAGTTTAGCGTAAAATAGGCAGTTTCTGTATCAAGTAAAAAGTTTATAGTCCTATTGGCCACATCCAAAGTTGCCCTGGGCTCCACCCCCTTGGTTAGAACCTCTGGGTGGGTGAGTTAATAGGGCTAGAACTGAGGGATCTGTTTTGCAGAAGTCACAGAGATCAGAATTGTCTCTGAGAGCCATAAAGACCTGGACATGTGGCACCTCTGTCCATTTTTCCAATTTGCAATAGAAGAGATCTAATTGTAAAATGGTATTCTAATTTAAGACTCCCATTTTCTTTTGGCCAGTTTTCCCTATCTTCTAACTTACATTGAGACCAAGTCATGTTGCAGAGGAAGATGAGTCTATTCTTCTTTAGAGCCTGAGCCAAATTCGTTCCAATTTAGTAGAATGCAGCCAAGTGGGGATTCTCAGGGGATGGAACTCTGATCATCCATTTATAAGAGAAGACAGAGTGGGAGATGGGAAAATAGGGCATCCTCTCCTTTTCCCATCTCCAAAGGCTTCCTGAGGCAAGTGTCCCTTGCCACCAACCCTGGTGCCCATGACCTGAAGCCATGGACTCATGTGCAACTCACCATAGGCTTCTGTTTCCCCATTCCCCAAAGCATGGATTTATGCACAGCTTACCCTGGGCTGGCTGGAGAAGAGCCCTCTGCCTTCCTCCTCCCTGTTGTTTGGAGGGGCAAGATTCCAGATCTCGGGGAGTCCCCTGGTGGTGTAGTGGCTTAAGGCTTCGTCACGGGCGCTGTCAGCGCTGCGGCCTGGGTTTGATTCCCAGTCAGGGAGCTACCCACATACCAAAAAAAAAAAAAGATTCCAGATCTCATCTTTGTCTCTTTCCCTCCAAGTGTCCCTTGCTGGCTGTATGACGTAGCTAATGTCTAAAATGGCTGTTACTCTGAATTTTTGGACAAACCCTGCCCACCCGTTGGTATCTGTCCAGATCTCAGAGAGTAGTATCTTACCTAAAATAGCCCTGAGTGCTCTCCCGTGCAGGGACTGCTTAAATTGGTTATTGTGAGCCCTCAGAAGGAAATAGAGAGACCTCTCTTTACCATCTATATCAGTCTTAGTCCAATTCCAGGACCATGTTGGCCCCGAGTCTGAGGCATCAGCTTGAACCTGGAGTAGAGGACAAGACAGGCAGTGGCAAAGAAGCAGAAACCAAGACTGAGTGGGCTAGATCCTAGGCAGAGGTGCTTCTGCCAGTGCCAATCAAAGCGGGGAGTTTGCAGATAGTGGGGGTTGTACAGATGCAGCAGGAAAAACAGCCAGTGGGACAGAAAGGTGAGCAAGTTGGAGGTATAAACTCATAGTTTCTGGTGCCCAGAGGCACCAGATCAGTCTTCAGAAACAGAGAATGCTGTTTTTGCAAAGGCAAAAGAGGGAAGGTTTGCCCTGGGGCTGGAAACAAGCTCCATTAAGGCTAAACAAGCACAAAGTTTCTTGAGTCCATTTTTATTATCTACTGTGATTTCCCCAGAATTACCTTTAGAGTGGGAGAGAGAGAAGAGAGAGGACAGGGAGTCTAATGCCTGTGCGGGCTAGAGAGAGAGACCCCCAGGGCTTGTTCGGGGCTTCTGACAGAGTGCCAAGAATCAGCAATTCCCGGAGACCTCCTTTAGGGGTTTCTCAAGAAAAGAAAAAGAAAGGGGCCCAATAGCAGGTATGGATTTGCCTAGGACAAGCTGCTGCCACCAACTGAGCCACAAGAGGCAATTTAGGTACCCCAAGAAGGCAGAGTTCCCAAGAGAGGAAGAGAATAATACTCGTATGGGCAGTTAAAAGAGAAAAGGAAATTTAAAAACAAACAAAACAAAACATAGAAGAGAAAGGGAGAGAAAAGATTCTCCTTAAGTCTAGGGGCCAGGCACGCACTTACCTGGAGGTGAGCCGAGTCACGTGCACCAGGAAGCTGGTCCGGTGAAATGGCGATGCTCCTCAGTTCGTAGTTCTTAAAAGAATCCTGTCAAGAGATAGAACTTGTGAAAGCGTAGATAGTGACGAGCTTATTAATAGGGAACACACACTCCCAAGAGTGGAGCGGGCCACCCAAGGGAAGGAATCAGCCCCTCCTTACATTGTTTGGGTATTTTTGTATCTGTGGGTGTCAGTTTTCCTCTTCTGAAAGAACCAAAGCTGCGTAATAATATGGCTTTGGGAAGCAGAACTTAGGGTTAGAGCAGTGGGGCTATTTCCCTTGTGTCTGGCATTTCTTTTCCACGAGGATAGCTGATAATGGGCCAGGGCAGATTTCTTATTTCGCACGATCTTTCCTGAGGATTTTGTCTCTTTATTTTAGCAGTATCTAATTAGAGGGGAGGGGAGGCCAACAGGCCAGGTCCTTCCTTTGCATTCCTTTCCTCCTCCATTTGGGGACACCTGTTAATGGGCCTCCTAACAGGCAAGTCCCTTCCTTTGCATTCTTTTCCTGATGACTTTATCTTTTTAATTCACAGGCAGCTGATAATGGACAGGAGTTCCCTGGTGGTGTAGTGGTTAGGCTTCTGCACTCTCAATGCCTAGGCCTGGGTTTGATTCCCAGCCAGGAAATTCCGCCCCCTCCACCCCCACCCCCCCAAAAAAAAGAAATCTGATAATGGGCTGGGACAATTTCTTTTTCCTCCTGCTCATGTCTACCTTCCTACCTACTCTATATATACAAGTGCCTGATCCTCAGACTACCCTCACTTCTGTCCAATTTGACTGCGGAATTGGGGGTTCCCATAATCCCTGTCTCAGGTTCAATAACCACTAGAATGACTCACAGAACTTACTGTCCCTGGTTTATTATAAAGACTACGACTCAGGAATAGTCAAATGGAGGAGATGCACAGGGAAGGTAAATGGCGGGGAGGGAGCTGCAGAGCTTCCACACCCTCCGCAGGCACTGCCCCTACCCAGCATCCTGGAGCTCCCTGAACCTCATTGTCAGGAGGTTTCATGCAGGTTTCATTAGGTAGACACAATTAATTAAATCATTTGCCATTGGTGATTGAACTCAATCTCTAGCTTGTCTCCCTTCCTCTGTGTTCTGGGGGTGAAACCCTCAAATCACATGGTAGTTTCCTCTGGCAACAAGCCCCCATCCTGAAAGGATCTCAGGGTCCACCAAAAGTCACCTCATTAACCTAAACCCAGGAATGGTTGAAAAGGACTTGTTACAAATAACAAAAGCTGCATCTGTCACTCAAGGAATTCCACTCATAACCTAGCAATGTTCCTAATAGAGAAAGTATTTGTATAAGATTTGCAAACACCTCTTCCTTCAAAACTATTACAGTGCATTCAATTAGAGCTTTTTTAACTTGATCAAAGATATTATTCTTCAAAAATGAATAGTATACATAATTCTTTATATGAAATATGCAATTTAGAGAATTCTTATAAAATTAATATATTCTGGAAAAAAATTCCAAAGGTTTTAGAAGTTTTGTTCCAAGAACTGGGGACAAAGACCAAACACATGCTTTAAAATATACCACAGGTCTGAGGATCCTAATAGCTAGAATACACTGACACATTTCCCATTTAGTCCTTAATAATTAGTCCAGTCTGTCATCCTTATTCTATGAAAATATCTCCAGAGAGAGACCACTCAGGTGTGCATGTTTTCATTCAATCTTGTCAGGTTCCAGAAGCAGGAGTGGTCTCAGAAATGGCTTCACCATTTCAGGCATCTAATAAACTGAGCTTAGAAACAACATAATCTCTTGCTCTGAGCCTCTTTTGAGGTTTCAGTGTAATATTGAATTTCCCTTAGTTCATGATTTACTGATCCATTCCTTTACCCTCAGCTACTCTTCTCCTTTTCTCCACTTATACCCCAATTTTTCCCCTTTTGGGAGAGTCATTGGGTTTGGTTACCGTGGGAGCCTGGAGGGCAAGCAGCAGTACTAGTCTAGCAAGTCCCTCTGCTCGGCAGACCGGAGTCTTACAGGGTAGCCTACAGAACTAGTGGGCTATTAGCTATCATTAGGCAGTATAGCAGCATTCAATTTGCCCCAACTTTGCCAGATGGGGTGAAGGCACCACCTGAACCGGGACAAAGACCTAGTAAACATACATTTTATTATATCACAGTCTTTCAAAAAGTCTTTGTGAAAAATCTTCCATAAGAGTTTAGAGGCCATCTCTGGAATCTGATCTATCTATTCAAACCACAGTCCTAGCAAAATTGTAAAGATGGAGCACTGATACGAGGCGAACCAAAATCTTTATATCCTTTAAAAGCCTCTACAAATGGACTTAATTCAGTTTCTTCCTCATCGGGTCATAAATATGCCCTTATTACTCTGTTTTCTGGTTGAGTAGAAGCCTTCTCTTGTTGTAAAGCAACCGCTCTGACAGCAGCAAAGAAACTTGGTTTGAATGTTTCCCACTTGTGGAAAACTCACCTAATTTGTGTGGTGACAGATGAACCGAATTCACTGAAATAGTGATTAAGGAACTTTCTAAGGCTCTGTCACCCATAAGCTAAGTCGCTTTAACTGTCCTCAATACTCAGAGAAAATCGAACAGATAAATGTAACTTGTGAAACTACCAAAGGTACTTCAGTTGTACTTGCCTGGGGTCCTTTCAGCATCACCATCTGAAGGTCTGATTAAGCTTGTTAGTGAAAAATTGGCACTTCACTGCATGATGTCCAGGTTCTTGGTGTCCCGAACAAAGAATTGAGCGAGACACAGAGATGCAGGAGAGAAAAGGCAGTTAGTTTATTAGAAGTAGAAAGTACACTTTAAAGAGATAGGAGAAAGCCCAGAAAGAGAGTGGCTCCTGAGCTCCTGAGCGATGAGGACTTGGCAGTTTATATTCCCTTTTTCTTCCAAGGGGTTACACCTTTGTGGGCGTGGAGTTTTTGATTGGCACCTTTGATTGACAGGAGGAATGATATCATCTTTCCTAGACTGTACATGTTTCTTCCCAGAATTCAGACTGTTATAGTGATATTAACTTTCAGGCATATGTGTGATATTATAATGATAGTATAATAAGGCTTAGGTGAAATGAGGGTCACTGTAACCCTTACTGCACAGGCCTTAGTTGCTGGCTTAAATCAGTGGACATATTGTACCCTATAACTTTCATGTGTTAGCTCGGTTTTTTCTATACTTTCCCTTGTGGTTGTCTAACTTGGGGCAGGGATTACTAGGAAAAAGGGTGGTATTAGGTTGGTGACTATTCCAGCATGTGGATCCCATGGGAAGGGTCCCAAGATTCCCCCATTCTATCTGACTACCTTACTTTTCTCTTGAGAGGTGTGATCCCCACAAGTCTACATTGGAAGTCGAGGAACAGGAGGTCTCTTCCTCTATATCTGCTTCCTGCTGGATGTGGCCGTTGTCCCTATCAGGGATTCATGGAACTCTCATCCTATCTCATCTAAAAGGGAGGAAGGGGTCTCAAGATCTACCTGAGACCATGTTGACTTCTTTGATCAGGATTGGTTGATAGCTTTGCTGGGGTATTATTTGTATCACAGTGGCCCCTAGAAGAGGAAAAATAGACTCAGTTAATAGATTTAAAAGCATTTGCCCAAGAAGCAGACCTCCAAGTCACTGACGGAGGGTGGCTACGTGATGGATTGAACCTGCGACCTCCTCCTGTGGCTTAACCGGTCCATCGGGTGATGTTACTTGTCAGGAGCGGGGTCCAGCCGGAGGCTGGAGTGCATAAATCACAAGTTACAGGATAATTGCTTAAAGGAAGAGGAAGAAAGGAGACATTCTCTAATTCAGGCTAGGAATAATCTCTTGTTAAAGGCTTGAAACCAGGAAAGATTAATAGAGAGGGTGATTAAGACCAGGGACTAGAAGAAATGCAAGGCTGGGAGCCAAGAAACCAAGAAAAGAGGACTAGAAGTTCCTAGTAGGGGCTCCCTCATTTGGCCTGCATCAAGGTGAAGATAAAAGAAACAGAGCAGTCTAACAAGACCTGGAAGACATATCTCAAAAGTTAAAACTGACGTCAAATAAATGAAAGAATGAAGAAACCTTAGACATGGAATGCAGAAGAGACTGCTCTTCAAATTGTGTTTGAGGGCCATTCAGTGTCTGCCAAACTTTTGGGCCGTTAGCCATTTGTGTTCCTTATAAAATAGACTCCAGGGTTCCATCCCAAACCCACTAAATCAGCATCTCCCAGTGAGGGCCAGGGAATTGGAATTTAATCGCCTTGGGTGTTTCTTATCAGGGGAGTTTGGAACACCTCATTCTAGAACTGTGTTAGAAAACAGAACGGGCACTTGGAGCTTTTACAATGGCAGCTCCTAGATCCTGCAAAGGTGAAGTGCTGCTTTGCAAAGAAAACTGAAAGTGGGAGTAAATACGTTTGGAGTTTAGGGTTTAGGGGATACCCTACGGCTAGAAGGAATGTGGAGGACCTGTTTTGAAACTGTATTAGTGGGAGGTCCCAGGTGGTGTAGTGGCTTAAGGCTTCGGCACTGGTGCTGTCAGCGCTGCGGCCTGGGTTCGATTCCCAGTCAGGGAGCTACCCACATACCAAAAAGCAAAAAAAAAAAAAAGAAAGAAACTGTATTAGCACACTGTTTCTCTTTGGAGTATATGCGTATTTGAAGCTGCTAGAAGGGGTTCATGGCCAAAGACCCTCAGGCTTTCCTTGGGGTCTCCATGGCTTTTAGGCAGACCACCCTGTCTTTCTAGATCTTAATCTTGACGTCATGAACAATGAGGGCTTTGGTGAGGCGCAGGTCCCTTTCAGCTTTAAGACTGGGAAACGGAACAAGAGACATTGTTTCTGTACTGAAAATTAAAAACAAATTCGCTTTTAATATTTCATCTGTAATGCTGCATTTATTTAAAACCAAAATGACTGGCTTTAGAATTCAGCTCTTGTGTTTGCTGTCCTAGAACTTTTCTGTGTGATTGCCTATCGATAACCTGGGCAAAGCATTTCTGATCTCTCTCTGATCTCCACAAAGAACAAAGGAATCTATGGTTTTCCAAATGTTTTCTCTGGGCCAACAATAAATTCTTCAAATAAGTTTCATAATTCTCTAGTGAAGGAATGTACTATATTGTGAAAATAAGTGAAAAGCACCCAAGTAAGAACAAACAGGCTATGTATTCCATGTTTTCAGAGTTTGCTATATAGCAAGGGAGTCAGCCAGCATCACTTAACATTTGGCAGAGAATCAAAGGGCGTGGGAAGCCTCCAGGTATGCTGTGATTGGAGGTTACTGGCCTGGGAAAGCAGCAGGGGAACTAACTAGAAGTAGGGGGTCTTACTACGTTGTTTGGGGAGCATTTTTGGCCTTCTCTGGTTGGTTCTGAGCTGCAAGTGGGGCAAGCATTAGGGAAACCAGCCGTCACTGACCTGGTCTGAGTGTGCTGGGCTAATTGCTGTGGAGGTTTGGGTTTGGCTGCTGGGACTGGTTGCTGCAAATGTTGTGGGCCAAAGTTCTATTGTAGGCTGGTTATTGTTCATTTGTATATTCAATCTCTTGCTATGAAATTGTTGGAAAAATGTAACAAAATTTTTTCCCTAAGAATAGGTTCTGTCACAAGCCACATTTAAAAAATATTTTTTTTTTTTTTGGTTATGTGGGTAGCTCCCTGGCTGGGAAGCGAACCCAGGCCGCAGCGCTAACAGCACCAAAGCCTTAGCCACTACACCAGCAGGGAACTCCTAAAAAATATTTTGAAGCATAGAAAACATATTCTAAAGCTAGTCTATCTTAGACAACTTTTGCTTTTAAACGACACAATAACCCATGCCTATTGAAGACCAAGTTTGTGATAAAATAGTACCTAATTTATCTATTCACAATCTGATCAGCTTGAATCAATAGGTAAGTTTGTGTGTGTTTGTGGGTGGAGTTGGGGGTTGGGAAACAACAAAATTAATTCTGGCTATACTAAGCCAGACCCTAATTACTAAAGATCCTGTCTCTGTTAATGATGCACCTAGGTATACCAGACTCCCAAATTTAGAACTTAATTAATAAGCCTTCCTGTATGGTTAATTAATTCTTTAATTGATTGACTAATTATATAATTAAAAGATAATTTTTCTCAAAAGGGTAAAATCATTACCCCCATAAAATGAACATGTGTTAAAGACTTTTTAAAAACTCATTAATGAAGAAACAGGTGTTAAAGAAAAACCAAAATGGAGGTCACAGTTTGCGTATACCCATAAGTCCATCATCTAGTCACATAACCAAAACTTCAACTGTCCTGATTCCCCCCTAAAATGCTCACTCTGACCTTAAACAAAAACTTAAGCTTTCTTCAAGTCAGCATGACTGTGCAGCTTCCGAGCTCATCAGCCACAAATAAGTGAGCTTATGCAATGCTACTACTCTAAAAGGAATGTAAGTTTCTAGGAAGCAATCACAACACAAAACAATGTATTTCCTCATTTATGCTTTCTAAATAAACTGTAATTGCTGAAAGTTGAGCTTCTTACTGCTTTTGGTTTTGAAGACTCCCTGCTTGTGAACAGTTTGTTTCTCACATAATAAAATATTCATAGCAAGTGAAGTTCTCTAAATTTTCTTTTGACACAGGTTAAGCTGGTATAACTAGTTCAGATGAGATGCCAACAGATTCATTTGTAGATTATTAATACTGAGATGAATCTGCAAATGGAAAAAAAGCAGCTTCTTTTTCTACAGAGCAGGAGAGAATTCCTTTGGACAAGTCAGAATTTGCACATTTATAGTCAGGATTTATTTAGAATTGCTACTAGTTATCTACAATTCACAAAATTGTAAAAGAGTTCTCAGAGAATCAGAATCAGATGATCCAGAAGGCATAAGGTAAACAATGCACATTTTTCCACTGAAGCATAAAAATTTCCCTACAGCCATTAGACAGCAATTCTAACCACAGAAATTCTTGTAGTTAATACATCTATACCCAGCTTAATTTTTCTTTATTAAATAGTAGTTTATTTGAAAGCTCATGTACATGTTAGTCATTACACTTTAAGAATTTTGAGCATATTAAATAAGTGCTTATGGAGAAAATAAAAACCCAAGAATAATTTCCAATCAGCGCTGCGGCCTGGGTTCGATTTCCGGCCAGGGAGCTACGCACATACAATCAATCAATCAATCAATCAATAATTCTAATTACCATGACTATGAATGGGTTATGAGTTCAGAATGGAAAAATATGAATTGAGTTTAATATCATTCCTAATCAACTAATCTGGGATATCCTTTCTTTCCTGCTCAAGAAAGATTTCAAAATTCAAGCCAGAGAGAATGGTCTCTGTGTTATTATCAAGGGATAATAACCTTAAATCCACTCTAATTTATTTCTTAGAGTAAATCACTTATTGATTTATTTCACAACTATTCATTGATCTCCTCGTATGGGCATCACTTATTCTAATGTGCAAGAAATAAAGCAATAAATAAAAAAATACAAAACCTTAGCCTTCAATGAGCATGTGGAAAGTAGTCATAGGAAAATACAAATTGAAAACCACAATGAGATATCACCCCACATCCACTAGAATGGCTAAAATTGAAATGTCTGACACCAAAGTCCATGCTGTTTAACTCTTCCAGAGAGCTGACAGAAATGTGAAAATGGAACAACCATGTTTGGAAAACTGTTTGGCAGTTTCCTATAAAGTTAAACATACATCTACCATACAGTCTAACAATTCCACTCCTAGGTATTTACCCAAGAGAAGTGAAAACGTGTGTCCACAAAAAAGCCCTACAAGAATGTTCACAGCAGCTTCATAGTTTTATTTATAATGGTCCCAACACAAATGTCAATAAACAGAAAAACAGATAAACTGAAGTATGTTCCTAATATGGAATACCACCGGACAACAAAGAAGGAGAGAAGTACCAATATAAGCAACAACCTGGCTGAATACCAAAAGCGTTATACCGAGCAAAAGAAGCCAGATACAAAGGAGTACACACTGTATAATTCCATTAAATGAAACTCTAGAACAGGTAAAACTAACCTATGGTGTTAGAAATCAAAACGGTGGTTGTCTAGAGGTGGGTGGATGGATGGGTGAGACTGGCTGAGAGTGGGCAGGAGGGAATTTTCTGGGGCAATGGGAAAGTTCTACGTCTATAACTATGGGTTACATGTATTACACACATGCATACAGTTATCTAAACCCTTATGAGACTGTTCACTCAAGATTTGTGCTTTTTTCAGTGTATATGAATTAGACCTAAATTAGAAAAAATAAAAAACTAGTCCTTGTCCTCCTGAGTTCAATATGCAAACCAAAGTGATGCATATGGAGAAAAACAGAGCAAGGAAAGGAAGCATTGCTATTTTAAATAAGATGTTCAGACCTTGTTAAGATGGTAGCATTTGAGCAAAGACTTAAAGGAAATGAGGGGTAAAAATCTGTAACAAAATACTAGAAAAACCCAATTCAGCAGCATGTTAAAAGGGGTTTACACTATGACTAACCATTACCGTGACATGGCGATTTTTCCCCTCGGTCCTTGTCTGTAAAAGCATAAGATAGTTAAGAGTTTCTTAGTAAAGAAAGCACACTATGAGATGTGGAGTGGCTGACCCAAGGGAGGGAAGCAGCCCCCGCTTATGTTGTTTGGGGGTTTTATATCTGTGGGGGGAAGTTTCTCCCCCTTTCCTTCTTTGTGATTCATTTGAAAGAAGCAAAGCTACCTAATAGCAGAGTTCTGGGAAGCAGGAATTACGGTTGGATAAGTGGGGCTATTTCCCCCTTGTCTTGCATTTCACCTATCTTTCCAATTAGAGGATAGCTGATAATGGGCTGATTCCTTCTTCTGCATTTCTCTCCTGAGGACTTTGTCTCTTTATTTTAGGGGTATCTAAGTGGGACCCCCAACAGGCCAGTTCCTTCCTTTGCATTCCTTGCCTCCTTAATGTAGGGATATCTGTTCATGGGCCTCCTAACAGACAAGTACCCACTTTGCTTTCCTCTTCTGATAACCTCGTCTTTTTTTTTTTTTAGAGGCAACTGATAATGCACCATTTCCTCCTTTTTCTGTTCATTTCTACCTTCCTGCCTACTCTGTCATAACCAGGATTATCCCTGAATGGCAAGGATGATCCAACATACAGAAATTCATCAACATAATACAGAATAAAGGGGAAAATGCTATATGGTCATCTCAATTGATGCAGAAAAAGCATTTGACAAAATGAAAGGAGATGAGGGGTTCGTTGTGCACGTGTCTGAGGGAAGACCATCCCAGGCCAGTGGCAGAGCAGATATAAAGCCCCTGAGGCAGGAAACAGCAACATGTGTTTGTGAAACAGCAAGGTGGTTGGTCTAGTTTGTTTGAAAACTTGTTGAAATGTGGAAAGTAGTAGGAGTAGAAGTCAGAGCAGGGGTCAGGCTTGATGGAAAGGGGCCTATGGAAGGGTTTTCGATGGAGGATCGCCATGATCTGACTTCCTTTTAAAAGGATCCTTCTGTCTTTTCTGTTGAGAATAGACCACAGGGAGCAGGGGTGGAAATCGAGAGGTTAGTTAGGAGAATATTATACTAAACCAGGCTAGACGTGATGGTGGTTTGTAGAGGGAAGCAGTGCAGGTGGTGAGCAGTGGTCAGGTTCTGAATATATGTATTTCAAAGGTAAAGCCTACAGGATTTGCTGGTATATTATTTGTGGAGTGTGTGTGTGTGTGTGTGTGTGTGTGCATATGACAGAGACAGAATGTATCACAGATGATACTAAATCTTTCATAAACATTAGGCCTTAACTATAATCAGCAAAAAGTATCTGCACCATATTTTATAAACAAGCATGCCAGTATGTGATAAGACAGTGAGTGAGAATCTTTGCTCTTCACACATGACCAAGTCTATTTCATGTTTCACTTATTTTTATTTACTATTTTAGCACAGACACATCTGGCCAATATTAAGCTAAATTATCATTAGATACCACTATAGCTTTAGTTAGTTGAAGATTTCACATCTCAGTGAGAGCTAAATTCCTTTTATAGCAAACTGGTCTTAAAGGGCCAGCAATCAGGATTTGTAGGCATGACTTAGGGACCTGTGTTTAGAAGTTTGCCTGGTGACCAACTAAAGGAGCATCAACTGCAAATAGTAGATAAGGAGTCGAAAAGAAAAAAGCTACAAATTCCCATAGACATGGCACTATAGATCTGTTGCAAGGACAGTTTGGTGAAGAGAGAAACTAGAAGGAAGCTGGAGCTCTGGAAAACTCAAAACTTCAAACTTCACTAAAAAGTCTGAGGAGAAACACATTCTGAAATTGCAGAGGCAAATCACACTTGCTTGGGTGCAATTTATCTGTTGTTTGCCTCTCAAGGCTGATTTTAAAACTAATTGAAATAGCAATGTTTTATTAGAACTATATTAACAAATTTATTTAGAACTTATATTTATAAACATTTACAAATTACATGTTATAAATAATACTCTCCAAAATGGTAACATTTCTCATTCTTCTGAATACTTCCATTAGCTTTATTGAATTATTCTCCTAGCACTTAGGAAAAACATAGACACAAAGCCATTATTTTTAATGTACCTGAATTAGGTAAGATCAGAAAAATAATGCAGCAATCTGGATTTTAAATGAGACACGATTTGAATAGAAGATGAATGGGTGGCAATCAGCCCATGAAAAGATGCTCAAATATTGTTAGTCATTGGGGAAATGCAAATTTAAACCATGATAAGATAAATATCTGAGATACAGTTTCACATCCATTAAGTTGGCTATAATAAAAAAAACAGACAATAACAAGTGTTGGTGAGGATGTGAAGGAACTGGAGTTCTCTTACACGTAGGGTAAGAATGTACAATGACAACCATTTTGGGAAAAGTTTGCAGTTAATCACACCACCATAAAATCTTGCCAATGATTAAGAAAGAAAGCATTCATAGATCTAAACAAAGACTTTTGCACAAATGTTCATATCAGCTTTATTTGTAATAGCAACCCACCCCACCAAAACTACCCCTCAAACCCCAAATGCCCATCAATAGGTAAATGGATAAACAATATACATACAATCATCAGAAGAGGAAAGCAAAGTGGGTACTTGTCTGTTAGGAGGCCCATGAACAGATATCCCTACATTAAGGAGGCAAGGAATGCAAAGGAAGGAACTGGCCTGTTGGGGGTCCCACTTAGATACCCCTAAAATAAAGAGACAAAGTCCTCAGGAAAGAAATGCAGAAGAAGGAATCAGCCCTGGTGCATTATCAGCTATCCTCAAATGGGAAAGATAAGACGATCAGAGAAATGCAAAACAAGGGGGAAATAGCCCCACTTATCCAACCAAAAGTCCTGCTTCCCAGAACTCTATTAGGTAGCTTTGCTTCTTTCAAATAAATCACAAAGAAGGAAAGGGGGAGAAACTTCCCCCCACAGATATAAAACCCCCAAACAACATAAGCGGGGGCTGCTTCCCTCCCTTGGGTCAGCCACTCCACATCTCATAGTGTGCTTTCTTTACTAAGAAACTCTTAACTATCTTATGCTTTTACAGACTGTCTCTTGACTGAATTCTTTCCGTCAAGAGACAAGGACCGAGGGGAAAAATCGCCATGTCACAGTAATGGTTAATCATAGTGTAAACCCCTTTTAACATGCTGCTGAATTGGGTTTTTCTAGTATTTTGTTACAGATTTCTACCCCTCATTTCCTTTAAGTCTTTGCTCAAATGCTACCATCTTAACAAGGTCTGAACATCTTATTTAAAAATAGCAATCATATTGAGTGAAAGAATAGACAAAAAAAAACACATACTGTATGATTGCATGTATATAAAAATCTAGAGAACCTAAACTAATCTATAGTGACAGAAAGCAGGTCAGTGGCTGCTTGTGAGTGGGGTACCTGGGGAAGGACAGGACAGAGAGATAACACGGGACACTAAATATGTTCACTATCTTGAAATTGATGATGGTTTCATGAATGTACACATATATCAAAACACTAAATTGTACACTTTAAATTTGTGAAGTTTATTATCTGTCAGTTATACCTCAATAAATCTGTTAAAATTTAAAATGAGTCACCAGTGTGTAATATTTAATTTACTCATTTATTTGCTTTTTCTTTCATTTAACAAAATTTATTGAGTGTCCAACTGTGCCAGGAGATAAAAGAGGAATGAGATCATCAGCCTCTCAGTCCAATCCGGGAGCCAGGCACTGAGAGTTCTGTGAGATATTCTTGTTGGGCTTACCCTTAGAAGGCCAGGGAAATGTCAAGGTCAGTGTGTGTGCTGGGGAGGGCTTTTCAGAGGACCTTAACCCTGAGCTGCATTCTAAAGGATACGGAAGTGAGTGGTTAAGGATGGTGAGGAGGAGTGTGTACGTGCGGTGTGGTGGCAGCTGTCTTAAGCAAGACCTAGGGTGAGAGAAGAGGTTCTGTGCAAGGGAAGCAAATTGTAGGGGAGAGGAGGGGGTTTGGACACAAGGCAGGATAGGAAAGTAGGCACTGATCACCAGGAGCCTGGGAAGCTGTGATCAGGAATTTGACTTTGATATTGAAGGTCTGGGGAGCCAGAGAGGGTTTTAAAGAAGGAAAAACATGATCAGATAGCATGGTGATTAAGAGCTCAGGTAAGTCACATTGAGAAAGAAAAACTCACATTTTGCTCTTAGGTTGTCTATCATTATGGTTAAGAAAGGACATTTAATTAGTCTCCAAGTCCTGCTAACAGCTTTCCCTAAAATCACTTTCAGACATGTCTCTTTCCATCCCTGCCACAATTGCCTTAGTTCCAATTCTTACTTGCTTGAATTACCACGATATCCTCAAACTGGTGGTCTCCCTGTCTTCAGTCTTGCCTCTCTCTAACCTATGCAGCTTCCTGCAGCTTAAAACATTTTTCTATCACCCCAATAAGTCTAACAATAAAAATGAATTAAAAAAAAAACAAAACATTTTTCTAAAAGTTAAATCTGATTCTCTCATTCTTAGTTGAACACTTATTTTCAGCCTCCAGTCTTTCTTGCTCTATCTCCATATTTCCAATAATGATAATCACAGTAATAGTGCACTTATTGAGCATTAACTATATGCCAGGAACTGTGCTAAGTAAGCACTTTACTTTTTTTTTAAATAAAAGTATTTTTATTGTTAGACTTATAGGGGTGACATTGGTTAGCAAGAATTACATAGGTTCCAGGTGTACAATTCCACAGTGCATTGTCAGCTTGTTGCATTATGTGTTCACCACCCAGTGTGAGTTCTCTTTCCATCACCATATATTTGGCTCCCCCACCCTCTTCTCCCATCCCCTCCCCCTTGACCTCCAAATAACACTTAAACTATTGATTGGGTCCATGAGTTTTTTGTTTGTTTTTTCTTTGTTGCTTTCAGTTTTATATTCCGCATATGAGTGAAGTCATACAGTTCTTTGTTTTTTCTGTCTGGCTTATTTCACTAAGCATGATGATCTCCAGGTCCATCCATTTTGTCGCAAATGGCAATATTTCATCTTTTCTTACAGCTGAGTAATATTCCATTGTGTATATGTACCACAGCTTCTTTATCCAGTCATCTGTCACAGGGACCTTTGGTTGTTTCCATGT